>JAULBU010050560.1:0-12909 GCA_032358235.1 Odonthalia washingtoniensis | reverse complement strand
GGCGGCAAATATCCCCTTTGCGGGGTATTTGCTGCATGACGTGCCATTTGACACGTGTCAACTCAAGTAGAGCAAAGCCTAGATAAATACCAGATATTTTTGCCCAGGTATCGATTACTGTATGGTAACGCCACGACAAGCAAGTAATCACCGAGAAGGAAGCTATCTACATATCTCCCCAACTCAATAATCTGACGCATGCGATCAAGGCAATGTCATTCTAGGAAGAGGTGAACAGGGTGTTTCCATTTGTAATGTCTTGGAAAAGACAGGAACGTATTTCAAAGATACCACAATCTCCAATGTCAGTGAAGACATGAGAAATGGGAGACTATTGGGAAACATTTATGCAAGAACCCGTCACAGGTATATACATATATCACTTCGGCTGGCACGGCACCCAACAATGTTTGACAAGTTTATGAATATTACAAACTCTGTGCAGAACCTGGGACTCGTCCACATGGATGCCCCCGTGCTACTGGATACCGCTGACGACACGTTTTTCATGCTTTCTAGGGATGTTATTCAGAGACGTCTGTTAGTTCCGCAACGTGATCCATTCGAACAATTCCGAACGAAGTTCTTAGTGTATAATGCGGTTCGCAACGTCTGTTCCTATATAAATTTCAACATCGGCGATGTATGGGCAAAAGAGATCTATGTCTTGACGACTGAATCTACAAGGTTCACGAAATTTATATGTATAAGAATGTGCAGATTTGGAATAGTGAGAGATATGGAGAAATTGAGCAGGATGAGGGTGAATTTGGTCCTCTAAAAACTAGTTGAAGTGTTGTAGAGTATGAATGTATCAGAACCGACAACAGGCACGTCAGTCAAACCGACTGTGGATATAAAGGAACCTTCCGAACAACTTGACAGATCTGAAACGAACCCGGACACAAGACGCAGACCAATAGTCAATTTTCCCAACAACAACCGACCCATCCCTCCTACGCAGAGCGCACCGAAACAAATCGAGAAACGATCTGGAAAGCGACAGAATAAGTGAGAGGAAAAAGCTCAGAGACGGAACACAGCCACAAATATAACGGCAGAATATGTGGCTCGGTTCCTGAGTAACTGCACAGATTGAACATCTGCGACTATAATGGATTCCGAAGGTTATAATGGTGTGCCGGTGGTACCTGAGGAAACGAAAGATAATAGCCCAAGTGACTCTTCCGCACAAGAAAAAGGAACCGTTTGAAGACCAAATACCAACAGGACTAACCCATGGAATCACGCACCAGGTAACCTGGAGACCAGGGAACATGAAGCTGCAATGACTCCGAATTTATAAACAATTTCCATTGAACTCGGAAACAGGGAACATGATACCACTACAGAACATGTACCTGAAGAGTATTGGCATACCATGAGGACACCGAGCGCATTCGTTCTTTCCTGACGTGGAAGAACTGCTTCACAATCACCATCAAGTGTAGTGGCACATTGGTCACAATGCGAGGCGCTTCAGAACAAATGCGATACGAGTGTTGAAAAGCGATCATAAATAATGGAAGAAAGTGTATAACAGCAAGCTAAACAGCGATGAAAAGAACCGAATGCAGCCCCAAATTGTAGAAAGTAATGCACATGAGGAATCGGTACACATTCGAACGTCACTTCATATACAAGGATACGCAGTTGTTGCAGGGATACTTCTTGATATTTCTGCAGGAAATTAATGTTCTCTTCTAGAAGACGAAGTGAAACATGGGCAAATTTCGTATATGAGGGGTTTCGAAACTCCATTATTGAACGGTGAAAACTACATGGATCGAATAGTAAGTCACAGCGAGAATAAGTTTGTTACATTTCAGGAACATGCGGGAACTTCCTGATCATATAAAAAGAATCGTACTGAAAGGCATGACGCGGAATCTGGAAATGCATAAATTAGACGCTTTAAAAGCTCTAGAAAACTATTGATGGAAGTCACAAAAAAGAACTAGAACTATGTTGTATTTGCACCGTACTGCACAATGATTGATGTAAGAGTGGCTCAATTGCTTACTGTGGTTGGTATCAGTCACCGGAACACACCATGGAAGGACATTTTCTTGCAGAATACTGGTGGAAGATTCCTCGCTAGTACAAAATCTATACTTCACCAACAAGCGCACTGCGGCCGTCCTACCATGGGTTTCAGGGCCGTAATGGAATACGATGCGAACCCTGGCTATTTCACTATATATAGTGGTATGCAACAGATACAACTGTGGGTGTTTTGGAAAGGTCTCATCGCATGGTGGCCATGACAAGACCAAAGTATGTACGGACAATGGGACTGGCGTCAAACGCATTAAGGAAATCGATCCCGCCATATTCAGTTTTCATTTGAAGAGGAGATTTGATGCATGCAGGTTGTGCATGGGATGAAAGTAATGTTCAGAGCCAAAAAATCAGATAACACACCTACTTCACGCCAAAAAATGAGAGGACTATAAATATCACCAACATGCTAGAAGGTTACAACCCACGGTTCTTATTCAACCCAAGTGAAGAACTGGGGGAAGATTTCGTATCAAGTCAGGACTCGAGCAACGAAAGAAGCTCGATAAATGGCTCGGAAATTGAAAACAACTATGGCTCAAACAACAATGAGTTTGATGAAGAAATGGAAGAATCAATTTCGTCGCCATCACCCATACGATGTGCAGGACTTTCTCCCACCACTGCAAGACAAACACTTTCAGATTTGACCGACTCATCGCAGACTTAATCCCAATCCTCGCCTGATAGAAGTGCAATTTTTGCGAGTCCGACGTCACCGACTACAGCCGTAGTGGAGGAAGATGTGGAGGATGAAAGGGTTTTAGGTGATGTTCCGCCATACCTATCAAGTTCTGCTCAAGAATAGTAATAATTCTCATTCTTCCCTACAATTCCATGTTTTGCTAAGTAAAAGTGAATAGTTCATTGAATGTTTTTCATTCGTAGCCTAAGCTTACATTCATTTACCGTTAGATATAGGAAGTTATGAAAATTCAATAAATAAAATAGGTAGGAAATGAATAGACGTCACGAACTACAAATACTGATTAGGTGGCAAAAAATGAAGCTATAAATGTCCAAGATCCGTTACATGCTGGGCGGTATTAAATGTGATGCAATGATGAACACCATATTGAGGAACGCAGATCGATAACGGACATCACCCATATGCATTATACGAAGTATGGTGTGAAGGTAAGATATTACAATATGGCAATATCCCATTATTCCTAATTGGAATGTAGTGTAGTTTAAAGTGGTGTATATGAGGACAGTTTTCCCACAGTAAGTAAATAATAGTTTTCTCTTGTCAGAGTTGACGTCTGGCAAATGTTTTGATGCTCCGATGACAGCCTCTCATCGGAGCATGAAATCAGATCCCAGACATCAACTGAGTGTACTGTACAAATATAATTTACAAACAGTGGGGGGTGGTGTAAACTAAACAGTGCACTGTATGGTATACAACGCGGCGCACGGTAAGCAAATAATAATTTCTTACTGTGAGGGCTTACTTTCATGCTCCGATGAGAGCTCCTCATTGGAGCACGAAAACGGTTGCCAGACGTCAACTGAGCGTACAGTACATTATTGGGAGATAAGCAGTGTGGGGTACTGAAAACTACACAGTGCAATGTATTGTATCAAAGAAGGCGCACCGTGAGCGAAGACACATTCCGTACTGTAGGAGCTGTAGTCTGGGAACCTTCTTCATGCTCCAATGATAGGCTGTCATCGGAGCACCCAAACCGTTGTCAGATGTCACAATTTTTGTAGTTACACACATGTGTATGAAAGACGCACATCATGGGAACCATATACTTGTATTATGTGTATGAAACAGTTAGTGTAACTCTCTACATCTCTCAAAAATAACTGCATAACTATAAATTTCAACGTATATTTAGAACAACGTTCAATACTGTTACTCATTATCCTATCCAGCACGAATCATACAACTATACCTTCAACCGAAACAACTATACCAACTACAAAAATAATGTCAACATCAACAACATCAGAAAACGTTACGACAAGTACAGACTCGAATAAAGTCTACAGCCGAAAACGCACCTACATCAACATTGAACTCGTTCAAGATGCTGACTTCCTACTACGGACCGTAAGTGATTCACATTGCGCATTCCTCAGAACCACGTTTATCAAGGACGGATTTGAGGAATCCGTATGGTCTCTATCGGTGAAAACGCGATATGACGTGTATTTGGAGAAGGAAGGATACACGGTGGTAAGCTATATTACTCTCTTTGATGAACGGCACCGACGATCGGTACTGAGTGCATTAAGAATAGTGGCAGCTGCGGATATTCCGAACAGTCCCAAATCTGTTCTTGATCGCATACCGGTCACCGCCTCGGAAAGCACAGATGGAAAAGACATGTTTCAAGCGGAAATCATCCAACTTTTCAGTGAGCTTAAAAGCTCATCACACTCTGTGAAAGCAATGTCGTTCCAAGACCGGGTGTACGGTGGTATCTCGCTTTGTCATGCTCTTAAAGAAGATGGACTGGTCCTGAGAAATGTACAAATATCTACTATTGGTTAGCATATGTTGGCAGCCAGGCTTCTGGGTAACATGACCTCCCGTAGTGCACACCGATATGAGCATATCACACTACGCATTGTACAGCATCCGATACGTCTAAACATGTTCATGGACATAACTAGTGAGGCACCGCAGGTAGCAATGGTACTCGTTGATTCTCTGATCATGCTAGATACTGGGAAGGACTACTTATTCAAATTATGCATGGCTTCTCTTCTGAAAAGAATGGAGACTCCGCAACCCAAAACCTTCGAACCGCCACATCCATCTTCCTTCAGATCTATCGAAGAAATGTATGATGTAGTGGTCCGTGTATGTAATGTTCGGAGTGTCAATCCCTCCGTAATCTGGGGCCAGGGAGTGTCCATCACTAAAACGATTGATGGGACGGTAACTGAAGTTGTCACCGTGAAGATGGCACGTTTTGGGATGTCACGGAAAGTTGAAAAATGGATTGCGATACTTGTTAGACATGTCGAAAGTACCGTGGAATAATTGCTACCAATAATTGATACCGCAGGTGATATTATCTAACTAGACCAACCTGAACCCCTTCATCAGAAGTAACGTCATCAACGGTCATCTGGCATCTTGGAAAACATTCCAGCTATACCCAGTAGCCAAATTCTGAAGCTGGGATATCAATGGTTCACACAATTGATACGAAAGTCGAGCCGGAAGTTCCACAAGAAGAGGATGAGACCGCACTGATCCCACCACCTACAACTGATCTGGAGGAGGAAGCATCTAGTCCTCCAAGTAGTGCGGTTGTAGACGAGATCACAACTCAACCAGAAGCTACAGCAGCAGACCTCGAGGAAGACGAAGGCATTGCGGAAGGGGAAGATGCTCCCGACGCAGTCGTTTTAATAGTCTAGGAACACCCTGTGTTGAGACTCTGTAACATCTGGGTCTCAACGACAATCGTCATGGATGAGACCGAAAGCAACCTGAAAACTGTGCGTTTTGAAAAATACTGCGCCATGATCTATATGGTGATTGCACAGGTAGTCACTGCGTTGCGATTGAGTGATCCCGGCGTTGAAAGACGAGAGCTGGTTATGCCTATATATATTCGGACAGGAAAGAGCAGTCCGATCCTTCTCTAAAGTAGTAAAAATGAAGACACGGGAACCATGAATTCTATTGGAGGAGAAAACTTTTTTTTTATTCAATTTGGAACTATTTTTAATAAAATTCTCACAGTATACGAAAGTAAGCACTGTAGACTGCCTTTTCCAAGAGTAAAACGTGGTCAGAAATCACTGTACTGCCAGATCCATACTGTATTCATGGGACGGCCATACGAAGGTGAAAACGGGACTGAAGGAAACGAAGGTCCGGCGAAGAAATCAGCACATTTTGGGGAAATCAAAAATTTGGAAAGTGAAGAACAGGTCCACTGACCACATAACTGCAGTATTGCCTCGGATTTCAAATTCTCGCGATATGAAATGGTAAATGTTTAAATGGGCTGGAATTTCTAGGAATTAGATGGAAATGCCACAATTGTTAAAGAAGCCTTCTCTCCTAGGACATAACGGTTAGGGGATAAATATATGTTGCGCATATCTAATTTCAGAAATATATGCGAATTTTGCATATTTTAGGGAAGGCCATACCATGAATGACGGATACAAGTATAAATGTAGTTATTCAATTAGACACTAAATTCTTTCATAGTATGATAAAAATTGAAATTTGCAATGAAAGGTGCAAATGAATGGTTTATCAAGGATATTCCGTTTAAAGATTAACTATCTGCGATGATATAATCGTTAGGGAAAAATGAAACATTTGTTAAATATTGAATTCCAGAAACGAAAGAAGTGGAACGTAGGAAATGGCGGGGAATGAATTACTGTATCAGAGCCAAAACGGAAAGTGACGGGCTATATAACCGGGCAAGAAAGAGCAGTGCGATCCTCTTCAACAGTAGTTAAAATGGACATGGAGTAATTATGGATTCTATTGGACGAGGAATAATTAATTTTTGTATTCAATTTGGATATATTTTTATAAAAACACCTGCATTATACGAAATTACGGACCGTAGACTGCCCTTTCCGGGGGTAATATATGGTCAGAAATCACTGTACTGCCAGATCCATACTGTAATGATGGAACCGTCATAGAAAGTTGCATACAGAAATGACGGAGACGAAAGTCCGGCGGGAAAACAGCACAATTTGAAAAAATGAAAAACATGTCGGATCGGTTTAATTATTACTTTCATTTAAAATGCTTCGAATTTGTAGTAACCTACTAAATGACTAAAAAATAATATATGTAAATTCTTTTTACCTAGAAGGTTACTAGTAAGCAGATGAAAAAATATAGAGTATAGCTCATACATAGAATATAAATTCTTCGGTGTTTTTGATGTTTGCAGCTATTGATTGTCCGAAGAACCGAGCACTCCGAAAAACCTTACAAAGATGACAGTAGAGTAAAAATTATGGACACCGTTTTGGGGATTACGATGGAAGGCTCTCATCAGAGCACCAAAATGGATGTCAGACGGCAGTTGTTTTCAATTGCACCGAAATATTTTAATTTATTGCCAGGCGTAAATGAAATGACAATACCACTACAATAGATAGTGCGGCTGGAGCGCAGAAATGGCTATTTATTGTGTACAGTACAATATGTGAACAGTGCGTTGAAATGGCTCTTGAAATATTATGGGCTCTATTTTCGGACTTCGATGAGAGGCTCTCATCGAAGTCCCAAATCGGATTTCGGACGGCAGTCGCCTTCATTCATACAGAAACTAAGACATCTGTCATACTTGTAATCTGTACGAAAAGTCACATGATAACGCTTATATTATTATTTATTATACATAATGTAAGCTGTAGTAGTAACGTTAATGAACATCATGACTGTAACCGTCTTCATTATAAATCACAATTTGTATGGAATTGGTATCTGGAGATCAAAAACCGAAAGAAAATATCGGTCTTTGATCTCAAGATAGCCATATATTATGAATATTGAAGAATTGGATGGTATATAATAGAAAAAATTAAAAGTGGGAGACGGCAGTTTATTTTTAGACACATCTCGAAAATCTATTTATCATGGAATAGTTCTATTTCTTGAGATGTGCATGGCCCTGTAAAGTAAGAAAATGGAACATCATAAATTTATATAAAAACAAAGTAACGTAATCGAGCAATATCATAAGTTGTAACCCGTCTGCAGCAGGAATGGGCAGGCAATATTGAACAAATCTGCGAAAAGTGGAAGTTGGTAAAAATGATTCTTTCATACAAAGTTGATGTATGAGTAATATTCAGGAACGGACCGAAAACGGGGAACGAAAAGAAACCTGTGATATGACAGGGAAAATCAAAAACATAACCACGGAAATACATTTGAAAAGGGAAAAAGAATTGTTCAAGTAGGAAACAAGTTTATTTCCTTTTCACTTCCTTCCCTACCAGAAACTGCTCAGGCGGATGAGGAAAAGAGGTCGTGATCGTGTGGGCAACGAAAGATATGGCTACGCTATGTGCAAGACATGGTGAACAGGAATGTTATGTTTTCTTCTATGTTTCTTCTGGTATACCTACATTCTCATTTCATCTGTATTGATATACGAACTACTAACCTCTTCTTTATTATTGCTTGACAACTGTTCAGGCGGATATGGAACCAGGTTTCATGTTTGGGGGTCATCGAAGGAGATGAATTTGTCCTTGGCTATATCATGTGAAATACATGGTCTATACGGGGACTGATTCTTCCTCTTCTGTAGCATTTTGGATATGGACACCAAGTCCCTAACTTCTTTCAACACGTTCATTTTTCCTTTTTTATTACGTTATGACATGCTGTGGAATCAGGGTTCATGTTTGGCGGGTCACCGAAGGAGATGAATATGTCCTTTCCTATATCATGTCAATACATGATCAAGACGGGGACAGATTCGTCCTCTTCGGTGGCCCTTTGGATGTGGACACCTAACCCCCGACTTCTTGAGTATAAAATAGCGAGATATGCATGTATTGCAATGTTCGTGAAGAATTTCTACAACGGTTCCATGCAGATACGAATCTGAAAACAGCGGAAGATGTAGTGGCATGGCTACTCGAATGTGACAAAGATGGAAACCTGTGCCTTGCAGAAGTTATTGCATGGGTTCATGAATGTGTATTCAAGAAATAGAACAGGGTTTGAATCTTATTAATAAAACGTAAATGTGTTAATTTGGATTGCCGAGATCGATTATGTCACTACCGTAACTATCATAGAGTTCACAACCGCGGTGAATGTTACGCAGTGCCCTTGTAGTGACGAGGTTTGTTTCAGACAGGTCTTAAATCCTCGTAATCAGTGTAGGCTGTTGGAACAGCTCAATGTTGTTCACGCGAGGGAATGGAAGCTTGGTTGTGTCGACCTCTTCGTCTCGCGTAGTATACACTGCTTCATTGATATATCCAGCAACGAAGAAACGCACCGGATTAATGAACTTACAACGGTTTCCCTCTGAAAACATAGTAACATCGTTGAACTGATTGCCGTTTGAGCATAGTTGCAACGAATAATCCTAAGACCGTTCTTTTTACACACCAAACCTATCACAATCCCCATAGAGATGCCTTGTCCTATTTGTCGTTTACAAGTCGTGGTAGACAAGTGTCTCGTAGAAGGTGCAATTAACTTGTCCTGCATCAAACGGACTTGCTGCAAACACGACCCGTCCGGCGTTTACAAATTTCACCCGAGAAGTGTCCAAATAAAACCAACATGCGACAGGCTCCAGAAACAGTAACATCTCGGGGTTCATTGAGTTCAAGCATCTTCTATGCCCGATGATCCATCTGGTGTAAGTCGAGCGATTAAACTGAGTCATGGACCGATCAGGACTAACGCTGACACTCGCAAGGTAGGCATGGATGTATTTCGGAAATCGCTGAAATTGAGGAAGGTCTAAATGTGCAAACCATGAAGAGTTGGGACACATACGGGCCTTTTCTGACAGACAGAGAGTAGTAGCCACTCGAAGTACGTCGTCAGCCAGAAATAAGTCTGTGACACGACCTGCATCAGACGTCATCTCCACGAATTTCGGAATGATTTTCTTTTTGGCGATCTTGAAGCACGTATCATCTATTTCGCAACCAACGAACAAGCGATGGTGAGGAAGAGAAACACAGGTCAGAGAAGTTGAAAATGTCCGTGAGAAGAAATCCACGACGATACCACCAGGATTCGGAAACCGATAGATCAACTCTTGCAACAAAGGCACTGAGTTCTGCTCTGGTCTTAGCGCACAGACTTTAGACGTCTGTGAAGTGTCAATGGACTACAATGCCTCAGCACTGTCCCCTCTTCATTGCATGACCTTCTCACCTGGTCCGAGTTTGGAACATTGTCCAGGACGTTTTTGGTTGCGCCAATAGAATCCACAAAGTTGAAATTGCGGTAATTGACCATTTTCTCCTCCTCTTCGTACGACAGACACCATCACAACCGCATGCCCACCAGGACATAACAAATCATCGATGATCTCAACAATCTTCTCCATGTCAGAAGGACACATTTTGTCATAACTGGTATTTTCCCCTGCCTCCCGTCGAATGTTGTGAGGGGGGATCAATCCAAACAAACTGAGTTTGACCGACAATGTCCGTATGGGCATTATTGTGAACAAAAACATCGGCCAGTACCATAAAATCGCACCTAAACATTTCCAGAAACCCCGTGGAACGACCCGATATGATGTTACGGCAACTCCGCACCAACGGTGTAGTAAGATCCACTTCAAAACTCTGAATCTCTGCCCGTAATTTACACGAATCTGCAGCCTGGTTCAGCATCGCCGCCTCTGTGTCCTCCATTTCCTGGTAGGGATCCGTTCCTGCACCAGTCTGTGATGATTCCCATATATCCACTAGAATTTCTATTCTGGGCCGATTCTGATGTAGTGTCTGACTCTGGTTGATTAAAGTGGTTGAACCGTACAACTTTTCCGCATGGTCCCGAGTAATCTCGAGACCAGCCAGATCGAATCGTGAGAAGAAAGCTGGCATAGACTGTGGGGTAATGCTGTGCAATGGTTTCATTCGCTGTGGGAACCGAATCACTGGCTTCTAGAAAAGATAAGCAGTGGAAACATTGCTCCGAAAATTGTTCAGAAACTCCATGGCTAATGAACGGAGCAACGTATCCATATCACCTTGAAAGGAGCTAACGGAAGTAAATGTCTCGTTCATAACAAGAACCGGTTGAGAATCTAGCACTGTCTTGAACTTTGTTGAAAAATGAGCGTAACCGAAATCGCATGAGTTAATGACTTCGTACCGCACCGTAATAGTCGTACTACCACTACTGTCAATGATATATGGCCTGATCATAACCTATAACGAAGAAACTTTTAGTGAATCCGCAAATACGTCCCACGCGCTGCAGACAACCTGCACAACCTTGTCCAGGAGCTGCGAATTCCGGCTGTCACTCTTGATAAATCTTACGATCTTGTCAGCTGGAAACACGTCCATGAATTGACGTTGACTGGAAGAATATCGTTGGGCAATAACATCTGCGACCTCTTTGAAGGGTTTCTTCTCGGTACTTTGCCGCCCACGTCATTGTCGTTTGATTCTGTATAAATCCATCTCCATTAACAAAGCAACAAACATCAACCTCTCCAAGATGGTTGCCAAATTGGTGCAAAATTGACTCATATCTTCTTTCCCAATTGTGGTTGGCTGGCAACCGACATACGTAAAGAAGGGGCAGAGAAGGGCATAAATTTGAATGTGTATCTCAACACGCACCAATCTGTCGAGGAAGGTACCCAGCCACGTATCCCCTCAACCTCAGTAGTATTTACTGCCGTCGTCAAGCAGAAGAAACTCGCAGCCTTCCGTATTATTAGAGAGTTTTTCTAACAAACGACCACTTGCGATGTACGTGTTGTATTCATCACCAACCATCTTCTTGACTTAGGTGAGAACACCGGACAGTTATGAGATCTTGTCCGAGATGCAGATCCCAAAGACCCATGGCGTAAATGAACTGACTATCTGTGCATTTATGAACCTCATGGACATCTCGCGAAGCCAATCGTCGCGCCTAAGTTGTTGACAGATGAAAGTTGAAAGCATGGCAGTAGTTGAACGTTGGGAGCGTTGCGGAAGTAGAGATGTAAAAAGACAGGTAGTGTTGGACAAGATAGAAGAAAGGAAGGTAGTAGGCCGCGCTTATATAGAGTTCGCGTTGCGAAATATGAAAGGAAAATATAGTCATATACAGGTATGTTTGTAGAAGCTGACATTCCCGACGGAAGGAAGTTGTAAAATACCCGATCTTCTGCTTAGAAAGGTGCTATCAGCAGAGGCAGAGTACCGTAAACGACGTATGACTATTTGACTTATTACCGCTAATGGCAGGCTTGGCCATCATTTATACGAGCCGATGAGAGGTACCCATCGGGGCTCCAAAACGAAATCAGTTACACATACACGTGCAGGACGTGTGAAATCAAGCACGTTATTACTGCAAGAGGTGACATGGGGTAACCGGTTTGTTGCTCCGTGTCAAATTGACAGATTTGATACAGATGCGCGTTCGTGTGATTTAGGAGTAATTTATGAAGATCCCTTACTCGTTTATCGCATGTACTGAATTGAGTGTTCACACTGCTTAGATATGACCAAATAGATTGAATGAGTCAATTCGTAATTCTATTATGTTAGTAATTACTAACAGTTACATCTGATACACGTGTCAAAACCAATCAGATCTATTTCGGCCGTTGGTATAAATACCACATGCGGATAGAGCTTAACAATAAAAAGAAAGAGCTAGACATTAATAATAAATTAGATATTTCACGCCTTTGCACGTAACAAGACAATACAATCGGGGAAAGGAAACCAGAAACAAACACGCCTAGGTTGGTCAAACACCAAATCGACGAGCAAAGGCTATCGTCCCACCACACGAGAGCAACGTGATCACGATCCCCTGTCGACTGCGAGACCAGAGTCGACCCTAGATTTACATAGCCTGTAAGGATACTTAATCGTAACAGGGCATAGTAAATCAGTTATCGCACGCCAAGGGACGCGATAGAACGCGATAATCGGAAGTAAGGTACAGTAGAGCTAACATTTTATTGGACTTTCATCCAGTTATCCAGGTACGGTGCACAGGATATTCAACTGACAAAGTGGAACCAACAAAAAGAAAATCGGATAAGAACAAGTAACCTCAAGCAAGTAGCCCTCGGAACGGGTGCATTCGACACCACAATGAGATCCCCTCATCGGAGTATGAAATAGGATGTCAGATGCCAACTGTGATTACAAAAAACTAATTCAAAC
>JAULBU010050549.1:0-12909 GCA_032358235.1 Odonthalia washingtoniensis | reverse complement strand
ATTTCCGGGAAAGTTATATAATGTTGTGATCTGGTATATATTGTAGAAAATTAAATAGTTAATTTTCCGCACAGCGTCGGGCTGTACCTGTTTGTACTACTGGAACAGCGAAGAAAAAATGTTTAAACGTTGAGGCCGAAAAATTACAGAAAATGAAATAATTGATTTTTTGTTGTAAAAATCAATTACTTAATTTCTTGCAAATTTTCGGCCTCCATATGGGGAAAAAGTGTAGAAAATTAAATAATTAAGTTTTTGTTTCAAAAAATTAAATATTTAATATTTCACAACAAAAAGTTAATTTTTAAAATTTTTTGCATTTCCGGCCTCCATATTCCCCAAAATTTTAATGGACAATGTATTGTCCATAACGAAAAATTCAATTTTTTAGTTGGCCGTTTTGACCGCTATGAACAATATTGTCCGTAACGACCGGAAAAGGATCGTTTGCAATGACAAATAACTTTCAAAGTAGTGTTCTAGAAACGGACTCAAACTTACAGTCTGTTCTGATGCATGGTTGGAAGAATCTGCAAGTTGAAAATTGAAAATCGAGAATGTAGTTTCGGTGCAGGGTTTCAGGCAAGTATCATGAAAATTGCCATTCTGACGGCAAAAATCAACACTTTCGATCCGCATCATTTATTAAATATGGAGACCGTTACACCTATGAACACATTTACTATTGAAGAAGAAGGTAGGGAGAGTGGACCGACAATGACAGTGATGAGGGGTAGCACCGAGCCACGAGGAAGAGGAAGAGTAAGGATCATGCGTGAGGGAGGGAGGGGAAATAGTGGACAGAGACGAGATGGACGTGGAGGTGGAAAAGGCGTGGATAAATTTACAAATATGAAGATCCAACGAAAGGATGGAGGAGGAATTATAACTCACAAAGTATAATTCTTGAACAAGTGTTCGCATCAGAGATAGTTTTGGAAAGGACTAGAATTCACCAAATCTACTGAGATACCGATACAATCCAATGTTCAGGAGATGTACATTCAGATTCAGAGGATATGGCAATTGACGCCAATGATAATGAAGGTGTGCGTTTGAAAAATCTCGCAAAGCTTAAACAAAGAAATAGAGTAGACTTTTTTAACTCAGAAGATGTAACTTTTCTACGTCTCAATGTACATCCACATTTACGAGTCCATAACAGTAAGAACAAACACTGTGCACTTTGTGCTTCTGGTCAAGAGAGACGTAGCAGCAAGTTAAAGTGTAGCACCTGTGACGTACGCTTGTGTATAAAATCATAAAAAGACAAACGCAAAACATGTTGGGCAAAGTGGCTTGGATCTAAACTATTAGAAATTATTCGTGCTGTTCCATCTTCCCCATCCAAGAAACGTCCAATTCATCTTGAAGGAGAGGAAATTGAAACCACAGTTACACCAGATTTTCCACCTGCTGCTTTACAACATGTAGGTTGAATTAAAAGGGGTAGAAGAAGTGAACTTGGTACTGACCCTGTTCATCATTCTTTCTCTGGTTCTATTCACTCGGCTTTACAATCAGTACAGCAACCACAGGCGGAAGAAGATAACATGCCTTGTGCTAGTGGTTGTGGACGTGATCCAATGCTTTCAGTCACTCATGCCGGACATGTTTGTGACTCCTTCTCTCAATCTATGCGCGGATTCTTCGTATTTGCGCCTGGTGAAGCTCCTGGGGGCGAGGAGTATGAGGGATTTGGAAACTGAGGCTTTTGCAAGCCATGTTCATCGAATTACGATTGGGGAGAAATAGTGCAAAAACTAATTAATAAATACATTTTAATGGACAATTTAAAAAACCTTTCCTCCATAAGCCTCTTTTCATGATTTTTGAGAGGTGTTTTTCATCAACATTGACGTATTCATATCTCACAAACGTGTTCTTAAATCTTGCTGAAAACTCGTTTGTCCATCAATTACCTCCCCATCTTTGACATACTAAAAAGATTTTGATATTGAATTATAAATGACGAACTTACAGAGTCCGACATGTTATGAACAATATATTGTCCATTAAAATCTGGAATTGGGGGATATGGAAGAAATGTCCTTGCCGGAAATTAAATATTTCATTTTTTGCAACAAAAAATCAATTATTTAATTTCCTGCAAATTTTCGGCCTCCATATGGACGAAAATTATTCGAAAATATTTGGGAGTAATGTTTCACGACGAAAAAGATGTTCTAATATAGCAGGGGTGAGTACAACACACCCGTACACGGTACACTTATTGTGTCGTTACAGAACCACCGTCCTGTTAAGAAAGTCATACATCAGTTCCTTTTGTGATAACAACATTTCCTGTTATGATAACAAAGACAACAAACCGATCATCAAAGTCATACAACTGAAGCGAGGTCATTGTCAAATCGCAATATATACTGTTCTATATATTGCGCACAACATTACGATATCCTTCCACACAACCAGCCGTCATCAACTGAATGAAAATATTCCTGAACATTACGATATCCTTCTTCACAACCAGACGTCGTCAACTAACTTCAATATTTCTCAACTACAACATTATACGTTTATAATCAACTATGTCGTCATCTTCTGCATCTGCACAGGGAAAGTGTCTCATGCATCGCTACGTCCCGGCAGGAGGTGAAGAACTATTCCACAAGATGATTCTTGGAGAGGAAAGCGGTATCGATGCAGTGGAAATGGGTATAGTTCCAGATGTTTCTGTTGAGCTGTACTGTCTAGACGATGATTCCGTTGAAGTGGTTAAGTCATCCCGACGGAGTCGTGGAATGGTATGTATGGATATGAGTGCAGTCCTTGTTAGTACAGCAAAACGCAGGGTTGGAATTGGAACCAACTCATGGAGTGTATCAAAATGGGCAACGGCTACACCGAATGACATATTGGACAGAGCGGAAATAATCAATGTCCAAATAAAGTCAATGCATAAGGAACGGGAATATCCATATTATGAAAACAATGAAAGAGGTACCAAACCAGTAGTCCTCCGTGATTTGGAATCAGGAGATGATGTTCATTGATGGGATTCTCAAGCGGTGAAGGTTATCTTAATTTCGTAATTCAACTCGCGAACAGGGATGGTAATGAGGAGACCGAAAGCGGGAGGTATGTTACGCTTACAGACTTTAGTCTTAGTAATTATCTGACTGTTGAATTGAGGCTTTGAGTCAGTCAAGTCAGAAACGTTTAGAACCCTCTGAGGGATGGGAGAACAGAGTATCGTGATGAATTCGTTACGTCCTTTGAACAAGAGCTGTATCAAGTTGGTTTTGGGATGATCTCTGTGACTTTCGAATCTAAAGATGTTGACGGCAAACATACTGGTATCTCGCAAATATGCAGCCAGGAAACAGATAGAATTGTACTGAAGTCCGACAAGTCATTAGTTATTGTAGATGGTAGAAATCGCTTGTATGCGCTCCAAATGTTTAGTGGAATGATAACTTCCGAAAAAATTGGGCAAGAGATCGTATTCGTGTCGCTCTTATCCTACGTAATGACAAGGCGACCATGACATCTTGGGAAGCTATAAATCTCAGCAGGTCTCGAATCTTCGAAGACAAAAAATGAAATTTCGTTCATTTAACTCATGAGCAGTGTCATAAGATATGCTGAGACCTTTACCGAAAGATATAAGATACCGTTAGAAGAAGCGAGGACAGTGGATATTGCGAGGGACATGGAAAGAACAAATTTTCTTGATACGAAAAGTACCTCAACATACGAACAGTACGATCGTGTGGGAAAGATGCTTGTCAGATTCAAATCTGTCATGGAAAGGATCAAGACCATACCGCAGTTTGGAACTGGGAACGATTCTGGTAAAAGAGGGGTGACGTACTTGGACAGTGGAATTCTCATCAATGGTACGGAGGTGACTATAATGTACGTATTAGATGCAGCTGACGCTTATTTCGAATCCCAGCAAAGGGGAGATTTGATGCAACTGTCTTCTATCGGCTTGGTAATGATTTCTTAAAGTCTATGCAGACATTGTTGGAAGAAATTGTGGGCGGTGAGTGTGATTTAACAGAAGAAGAAGTTCCTACGGAAATGCAGCAAATAATGGACGTTGTCATGCCAGAGACCCGATCGAGGAAGCAATCTATTCGTGCAACCTTTTGCAATCACATGAGACTTTTCGAGTGTAGTGTTGTAAATAGGTCTGCAAAACTGGTTTCCCGTGCAAGTGCTCGCCATGACAGACTTGTCAAGAAAATAAGGCAGTACTTTTTCAAAGAAAGTAATGACGGTTGGAATTCAGTAGAATAAACAAGAGGAATGTGTGTCCATGGAATTCTTCCAGCACATACGAGAAGCAAGAAAAAGCAGCAACGTTAAATTATTTACCTACAAAGTAGTGGTGAGGAAGAACCTCCAGCGAAAAGACATAAAAAAGCAAAGAATCACATGTCGTCTAACAGAGAAGGAGACACGCCAGAGATTATGGCATCGGCAAGTAGTGGAAGGTCAACATCAACAAAACGAATATTTTTACCTGCGGAGTCAACACCAAAAAAAGTATTAAATATAATGACGAGGCCCTTATCACGGTCTACCGTGGCAGATGACATCGGCTCTTACAATAACAAACCGCCTCTAAATGTTATGCCACCTGGATGTAGTGCTATATGGAATTGACTGAACAAGAGGTGAAGAGATGTACTAACCATTGAAGAAATGCTACAACACAAAAGACACATTGCAGCAGAGGATACCGTCGATGAAGTTACTAGGGATAGTATAGGTCGTTAAACACGGGCGAGAAAAATTGAGATTGATAGGATGGAACGAGAAGGCAAGAAAGTATTGGATGTAGAAATTTAATATGATACGAAGACTCTGCTGAAGTCCGCAAAAATCCCAGATTCTTATCGTGGGCATGTATTTTTAAAGTATGATCAAATACTAGCATTGAGAGATATCGCTTGGATGTGGACTGATTACATGCAAGCAGAACATATGGAACTTCGCGCAGATGTCACAGAAGCGGAGAAATGGTTACATATAAGAAGGAATGTTGAAGAAAGCTGTGGAATCGCTGACTTCTGCAGAAAGAAACCTCAATTGGATAGTTATGGGTACTGAATTCTGGAGAGTATGTATGATCCCTTCGACATGGATGCCACTTTGAGAAGGACATATATAGAAGCGTTTGAGTAAAATCATGAATTTACTTCACAGACAATTGGTGAACTTTTCACCGAAATTCAAACATGGTTTCAGGGCGGAGAGGCGCTGAAAGATGAAAGAAATAGAGATAATGGGATTCCTATTATCAACACTGGTAATTCTAGAAATGACGAACATGACAAAAATAATAGCATTGGACGTTACTCCAATACAAGAAGTCTGCTTGAAAACCAAATGGAAATTCATCGTGACTATGTATGCATAGTTAAACGCCGTGCTGCTCTGGACTCATGGATTGGATTGTTGTGCGCCTTTTCGAATTATGATAACATTGTATATGGCCGAAAAAATTCGAAGCGGTGGGGGCCGCTTCCTGATCACTGGGAAGGATTGTCCGCCACAACATGGTTACAATGACTTTGACGTCAGGGAGAGTGATTCCCCCAGTTACTTCACAATTACAACTGCAAATGAATGTGTATCTCTATTGATAGATCCTGGGTCACATCGTTATGTCCATTTAAGACAGGAGGTAAAAGACAGAATTTCAAGTTGTTTGGAAATGCGTGAAATTCAAATCACCCCACAGTCTACTATCATTGTAAATGGTTACGTTCAGCATGCAGGGGCAGGATAGAATGGTGCAGAAGCACTGAGGTATCATATGTATATTATCTAGGACAGTAGCAATTTGAAAGATGCTATTTCATACGCATATGGACGCAATTTTCGCCGGAAAGGTCAACGGCCATCTGTTTACACATCACAAAGTTCAAGCAGTCCTTCAAGTCGTGGTCATAGCGACGGAGAAAGCGATGAAATTGATGATGGGAGTGACGATGAAGTACAATATATGGCTGATTGGGGAATGAAATATGTTGAAGAGCCACCGTTAGGTTGACAATTCCTCCTTGAATGAATTTTTATTTGTTTAATTTGCGCGTCTAAGTTTATTTCTGCCAATATGCTAAATTAAAATGTACGTTCGTTCTCAGAAACGGTTCTAGTTATATGTGTATATGTTTCGATCATTTCTTTGCAACGTCATGTATTTAATACAGGCTGTCATCTTACTTAGACATTGCCGACAAAAGAAAATATGTAAAACATTTCCTCCATATGCATGCCGAAAAATTGCAGAAAACTAAATAATTGATATTTTACAACAGGAAATCAATTCTTTAATTTCCTGTACTTTTTCGGCCTCCATATGGAGGGAAATGTTTACATATTTTGAATTGAAACATGATTATATTTCTTTTGACCACTTACAGTGGCAGAATATACTATTGGTACTTACAGTAAAATGTAAGAAATATCCTTGAATGAATTGGTCCCTATTAACAAATTATTCTACCCATATTCTAATTATTGAAAGAACGTAACATCGACCTATATCGTTCTGGATGCAACATTCCACAATAATGGTAACGAAAAAAATCGTCTGTCATACAAGGTATTGCACATACTCGACAGACATTTGGCCTGATTACAAACGACATTACACGTAATGCAAATACAAAAAGAAGAGATTGCACACTAATGCGACATGAAACAAATGGAAACGGTTATCAGAAGCACACGGACAGATCCGATGCCCATTACGAAGGACCTCACGTGGAAATAGTGTACAGCGATGAGTGCAACTATGCGCTTCATGATGATCAACGTCCCTTCGAACCTTCGGAAGAGGTCACTGATGTAAAAGTTACAACAAATCATTTGGCAACCTTATCAGTAGAAATTGGAATTGACGCTGTACATAATGTAATCCGGATGCTTCGATCAGATAATTTTAGTGCGGATGTTGTTCGTAACCACATAAATGATTGGAAGAAATTCATGTCAATTGTGGACAGAACAGTGATTCGGAGTTTGATAGATGAAGGATTTCAAAAAATGGAGGTACCATACAACACTGCATTAGACGACAATAGAAAAGTTTTCTTGTACAAAATGACGTCAGTGGTTTGTTACGTACACAAATGAATGTCGCTAGTGACACAGATGTAAAATTTAGACCTTGTTTCAATGAGGTGGACCGTGACTATATCTCACATCCTCTGCACTCCGAATTCTTTGCACAGTTGTACATGTCCATAAGAATCCATGTAATGACAAATGACAAGTCTTCAATTGAGTGGAATCAAAGTAGAGCCTCTATGTGTCTTAGACATATTATCGAAGTTCTTCGTTGGCATATTACAGATATATACAGATAAAACAGCAACAACTTTTAAGTCGCAATGCTTTGTTGGCTATCTCATACATGTCACATTTTTGAATATGTCATTACAATTCAGACGTTTTCTGATATACAATGGATATACTTTAGTTGGATTTCTTCCTGTTGGCTTACAAGGATCACAGTCAGAGAAAGTCATAGAGGACTATTGCGGAAATACTGACACAGACAGTGATGACAATATTTCGATTGACGATCACGCCCCACTGACCTCGTAAGTGCAGGGCCAAGATGATAAAATAGTTTCGTTGCATGGATAAACTACAACGGTTCTTGCCCGCTAATTGAAAATTCTATTGAAGGTTTTACGGTATTTACAAACAACAAGATGAAATAGAATTGCTTCTCTATCATAGTGTCGTACTGCTGTGACATACCAAAAAGGAAAAACATTTCTGGAGTTATACATAACTTTACAACCACAAATCCAAGCGTGAGATGCTTAGGAACTTCAACAAATTTCAAGACAGATATAATATCTGCATTATCGCCTCCCAGAACCGTTCACTATGTACGAACCAGAAGGGATGCGGTTACCGTTTTGTTGAAACCAGAAAATACAGTGTCGTAAACAACAAAGAAGAATTGTTTACGAAGGGAAGCACAACAAATTCTGCAGGACATTTCTGTTGCATCATGGGTCCCATTTCTGGAGAAGATGGAAAAGAGACATCCGCACCTACTTATTCCAGGTGTGTTCTCAATGTTTGCGTATGAACCATCGCATAAACTTCATCTCGGTACTGCTAAATCAATCAAAATATGTTTCATGACATATCTGTAAAGTCCTCCTTAACAATTAAATTCATGGACAAACGGAAGAACGGAAACAATTTCGGACACAGCTCTAGGCGTTGTTATGGGCTTGTAATTAACTTCTTGCTGCAATAGAAACCCAGTTCCGTACACCTGGTTTCCATGTTGACTTATCAACAAGGGAGAAGTCCCAGCAGATGAACTGTTTCTTCCTAATCAATTCAATTCGAGGAATGGTGGAGGGAAAAGATTATAAATGTTTTGATATTGTTTTCCCTTTAGTGGCAGGATATATAGATAGAGTCACTGGTTACCAGGATGGTTCTTCTTTGAAAAACATTTGCACAAATTACACAACATTAATGCAAGATTTCTATACGACAATAATTCCCTCGGATGATCACATGAATTGATAACTGACATCGGGGACAGAATCACTATTCTCTAATCTCAATTCAAAGAAACATTTCAGAAACATTGCGATATTGGAATCCGCACATTGAATAATTTACAGAGCACGTGGTAGAAGACCTCTCTAGGTTTGGAAGTCTAAATATTGTTGGTTCATCACCTTATGAGCACTTAAATACATTCTTCAAACAGTCATATTGGTCTACTTTCAAAAGGATGGCAACGAGAATGGATGAAACAGTGCAAAATATGGGACAAAAAATTTCATCTATACGTCGATGTTCAACACATGATTTGTTTCTAAAACAAAGTTCCATTCAGATTTCTGTACCACATTCGACAGGGACGACTACTAAATCAAAAGGTAAAACACAGCTATCACCATATTTGGTACGGGACGGTATTTCTGTTTCGTTACAAAAGGTTGATCCTACAAGAAAAAGAATGTAACTGTGTAACGAATCCACAACGCAAAGTTTTACTCAATTGAAAACATAGCACGTACCGGTCTGACAGTCTTCACGGATCTCGTTCAAACCTACTTCCGAAACCACATTCTGTTGCTTACAAACTCCAAAATTTCTCTCAGATTTGTCAAGTCAGGGTACATAGTTGGCGGACATCTTCCAACGTTGCAACAGTATGACAGTTCTTGAAATATTGTAAATTACAGACCTCCCGCGCCACATCGCCGTAAAAGGCAACGCATTTTTGCAACAACTCAGTTCGGTCGGAGAAAGAATAAATTGAATAGCTTCGTCCTTATAAAGGGTGGTGACGGAAGTAATCCCGTTTCCTATATAGCAAAGGTCCTCCTCCTATTCCATACAAAACAATACCGTACTATTGACAGGAATAATTTGGCTTTCGTACAATACATGGAATTCACTCAGCGTCTGGACAATGTCGATAAATTTCTGGACTGCATATTTCTTCGATGGGCGACATCTGATGAGGTTGGTTACACAAGACATGGCACAGACACAAGTTCTGTGGAACATATTTTGGAAACAGTAGAGGGGTACGACTCCTTGATTTCGATACTATATGTTCATCTGTACATACATTGCGTTCAAATTTTGGAATTAATTCGTTCACTGAACAGTTTCCGCGGCCGAAGAAAATTTTCTACATTAATCGTTTTTATAGGTAAAGGAGTTCGTTCAGATCTTTACAAACTGATACTGAAGAAGATGACGAAGATAACTACCCCACCTAACATGGTCGTGTACATTATTTTATTTCACATTACATGTTCCGTCATTCCAAATATTTGTACCCTGTTTCCAATCACTTCATTACCTCCTGTATCTACGAGAGGAATACTCATTACAGTTACTTCCACAATGTCCCCTTCTTCTTCATCCGGGATATATCCAAATAAATCATGCAATATCGCAGGACCAATCTTGTTTTTAAACATATTCAACATTTCTTCATCGTCTTCATGTCGGTCAACTTGAGGTTCAACAGAACTGCCGCATTCCCGCAATTGAATATCTGAAAGGTCCGCAGTATATCACCACGACATGCCTAACACACAGTTTCTATTGGATTTCAGTATTTTTCTCTTCGCGACAGCAATTTTCACCTCCCTTCGTTCCGTTGCACCGGATTCCTTTAAATTGAATCTGGATAGTAGAGATCCATAGCCAAGTGCTTCAAAATATCTGTCTTTTGCAGCTCTTTTCCTTCCACTACAAAAATCAGATAACATCTGTCTCAAACGCCCATCTAAAGTACCAACTTTTGATAGCTCTTCAACAACGTCGCCCCTTATTTCTTCTGTCCGATATTTGTTTACGCTTCCACCACATGAAAGCTCAGCTCTGATAATGAACATATAATATCTTTCTCGATGTTGACGGATGGTACATATATGTTGTTTCCACTCAGAGAATGGTCATTGGTGTTGGTACAACCATTGAACCTTCCCACCGTTTTATGCCATTCTACATACAATGTATGCTCCGTTCGTCCCGTTTCTGATATTCCGCTCATTATATGGGTCCAATTCACACGTTTCCTTGATTCCCCACTTTGGCATGCTCGGGTCAACTACCAGTCCGATTCCCAAATATTTTGTTGGAACTTGCCTTACCATCCTCTCCACATACTTTCCACGACTCTTGTTGTTATCCCAGCTTATTGAGAAGTTCTTGATTCAGAACTCCTAAACTTTGCACCATTCCTTCTATATAAAAATTCTTACAATCAAGTTTCATAACTTCCGATCGCAGAGCCTTGACTGAAACCTCTTTACTCATCACCTGCAGTGCTTTCTATAGGCCAAAACCTTATACTCATTCATCAACATAGAAATTATTCCGTTCTCCGCAGTTAGTTTTCGAACATCTTCTCCCAGCGGACGGATATCTCCCAAATTTACTTCTTCTTGTACTGACGAAAATTCGTCCGATGCAGCTCCCACACCGGTAGCCTTTTCACCATTTTTGTCAGTATTTACAATCACATCACTATACGTTCTGGAATCCATATCATCCGTGTTTCGATTGTTCACTTCATCAATACTACTCATAGATTAAGATTAGTTTGTACCATTTCCGCTCATTCTTCCATTACCCCCTTCAGTTTCCACGAACTCCACGAATCCGACCTCTACCTCCTCCTTGAACAACACCGCGCCTTCCCACAATCATGTTCGAACTAGGCCCGCCGATTCCATCTACCACATCGTCACTTCCGCAACTACCCTCTCTCGCCGCTTTCGATGGGGTTCCGAATTTTCCACTGTTGAACCGACAGTATTTCCGATCGTTTTCTGGTACCACTGCGATTCGCCTTCACTGATTTCAGAAAAGTAAATGAATCGCAATAATTTGAAGACTACCTTTTATTCCTTCTACAATAATATCTTCGACTTTCGATAATGGAACAAGTTCCGACATAGGTTGAAACTACATGTAACGGCTATGATAGTAGATTTGTACAACTTGCAGTCAAAACTGCACTGCACTATGGTTCTGATAGACACTGTACGCAGTTTACACACCATGTAGAGTTCGACTTTTGCTAAAAATCAATTAATTGGTTTTCCACAAGATCACAATCACCATATGGAGTGGAAATTTCATTATTTCCGTACTTATTTCCTTTCATTACAGATACAGCCTGTCAATCACAGGATGTAGATGATACAGATAGGACGTAAAAGTTATTAAAAATAAGACTTTACAAATAGCTGCCTCTAATAACTTCAACTACTCCCTATGGTACCACCCACTTAGCTTACCGTACCGTGTTTATGGAAATAATCACTGATCAGGTCCATCATCAGCATGTGGTTATTACCACGGTGGAAACCCCTTTACATCCATGTGTTTGCATTATCTATAACATCATGGTGATAATGTTAGCCGCATGTTGTCTAGTTCTAACTGTGTCCCTTCTTCATTACAAATCATAGTATAACATTTTACAGATAAGCTACTATTCTCGAAACTGAACGCTCTCGACAAAACATGCAGTACAAATTGTAATATTCGAAACAATAACTTACAAATTTACTGTACTAGTGATCATTTCACAAAGTAGTTGAACGTAATTGACTTTGTAAAACGTGTTACTTCTTTAATATCAGCATACACTAAGAAATAAAAACAAGACAGGGAGAAGATACAAATAAGCTGAACATTTATTCAATTTCATCTCCACCACTTTCATACATTTCATGTAATCATTCCCTTCCTTTACCGACAATTCGTCACAATTTCAGCCGTAATCTCGTTACAGCATTCAACTGACGGTACTTGCTTTGAGAATAATCTCGCATCGAAGTCAGCGTCGCAGCTGATGTTAATAACTTCTTCCACCTCCTTCCTTCCAAAAAAAGATTCTATGATACTTAAAGATACAACCAACAACTTGTTTAGCACACCAGCTGTTCTCTTGTCCATTTCATGTCCCATTTCCGTTAATGACGATACGGATATAGCTATAGTTCCACTACTACCGGCAGGCTTTCGGCATCCATACTGTTGTCCATCGGAACCGTTCATGATAATACAAGATGTTTCTGTTGAATTTCCCGTTGAATTATCCGGTTTTAAACTACAGCTGTGTTGTGTTACGGCAAGATTTGGGTAAATAGGTGCATATTTTTTGCTCTATTGAAAAGTATCACACAACACATTAATTACATAAAGTACTGAAATATAGTTCGTACATTGCTTATATATTTCAGAGCCAGTATCATACATCATGATGTATCCATCTTTTTCATTTCATGCATCTGTATCCCCATTCCTAGTTTTAAAGGCCACATACTTGTGGAGTCTTCTGAGAGATTTAGAGGACACCACGCCATTTTGTTGAGAGCATAGACGTGACAGAAGGCTTACGTCCACATT
>JAULBU010050538.1:0-12911 GCA_032358235.1 Odonthalia washingtoniensis | reverse complement strand
AGAGTAATAATCTAGACTATTACGATTGCATTTCCACTGTCTCGATAGATGCGTATAAATAGCGGTGTGAACGTGCTACATGGTAGAAAATAAAAACGATCAGACTGAACTGTTTGTAACCTTTTTTTACTAAGAAATATATCTTTATTTATAACAGGTTATGGGGCCCAGACGTTCTTTACTTATTCACCTTTGATTGACTTTTAGTGAAAACTGATAGCACAGCAATGGACACAGATTATAATTTCGACATGTCCAAACTCCGTCTACCTCTTCTAACGTCTGAAAATTATATTTTTTGGTCTCGGAAAGCGGAACTGGTTTTGCGAGGGAAGGGATTGCGAGATATTGTTGATGGATTTGAGGATGTTCCGAAGCGTGGATCAGTAGAATGGAAATCATACAGGCGCAGGAAAGATGTCACCCTTTCGACTATGTTGCTATTAGTACAGGACTCATGCATTGCTTCTGTAGCAGACATTATGGAACCAGACACTGTATGGAATGCTCTAAAAGAACAGTATGAATCGGTTTGTCAGTCAAGTAGAGATGCTCTACTAAAAATGTATCAAGTTATGAGAATGAAGCCGGGTGAATCTGTCCTTCAGTTCAGAGCAAAGTTACCTGAACTAGAATCAAAACTGAATGGAGTAGGATATGTTACTAGTGAGGATGAGAAACTTCGCGCACTTCTAAGAGGACTTTTAAATGACTTTTATATAACGGTGGAGGTCATAAGAGGTATTGAAAAATCTCTTTCACAGGCCATGGCCTCGCTTATATCTAAGGAGACTACACTAAAAGCAAGTACAGGAATGGAAATGGACCATGGAAAAGCTTTGCATGTTCATCAAGGGCCGCAGAAATTTCGATTCAAATGTCACTATTGTGGAAAGTTAGGACATAAGAAGTCTGACTGCTTTAAAAATCCTAGTAGTACCAACTTCAAAGGCAAAACGAAAATAGGTGACTATAAATCGAATAATAAATTAACAAATAAGTCACTAAATAATCCAGGAAATCAAAGAGATTATGAATCGGATGGAGAAGCTTTAATGACATCGCATCTAAATTTTGAAAAATTGAAAAATATGTGGTTCATAGATTCTGGTTCAAGTGCCCATTTAACGAATGATAAGTCCTACTTTTCGAATCCATTAAAACCCTCTTCACGAAAATTCGCAGAGGCAGCTGATGGAAATCAGATGGCTGTGGAGGGAGAGAGTGATATTGTTTTTTTTTCAGTTGTTGATGGAAAGAAAATGAAGGTCACTCTCAAGAATATATTATTCATCCCAACCTTGAAATTTAACTTATTATCAGTCAATCATATTCGTAATAATGGATTCAGAGTTACTTGATACAAAAGAGACACGGGATTGTGCCGTGTGAAAAATCTTCGAACTGGGTCCGTTCCTCTTATTGGATTCGAGAACTCTCCGGTATTTATGAAATAATTTTGCGTCCTGTGGCGATCTATAGGAATGATTGTGCACTCAGTGCGGAAGAACAAAAAGATCCATCCTATATTTGGCATCAGAGGTTGCTACATTTTGGATATGAAACAATCAAAAAAACAATTCCAATTGTAAGGGGAATATAATGCAAAAGTTTAAAGAAGTAGGAAATATGTGATGCTTGTATGGTATGTAAGTCGACAAGAAAATATCGAAAGGCGAGGGATCCTTTGTAAAAATTGAGTACAGTACCTGGAAATCTAGCTCAAACGGATATCGTTGGTCCGTTCCCTACACCATCATTGGGAGGGTTAAAAATATTACATAAAATTGTTGGACGACTCAAGTGGGTACTTACTCATCCGATTTATGAAGTTGGAATCAGATGCATTTAGAATGTTGACGGAAATGGTACTGGAATTAGAAACTTTGTTAGGATCGTCATATAAGAATATCATAAATTCTGTTGCTCGTATCAGATCAGACAATATAAAGGCATACTATTCAACACGTATAAAGGAGTGGATGAGGGAGAAAGGAATATCAATGGAATCTACATCGCTGTACAGTCCAGAATCAAATGGAAAGGCAGATCGTCTTAATAGGACCTTGGACGATGGGGGGCGGACACTGCTGTACTCACTACGAAACAATGTGAACCATGAGAAGTTGTGGGCTGAGGCATTAAGTGTCTCGAACTACATCAGAAATAGGTCCTATTATAAGGCAGGAAACTGGTGTGGTAAAAACCCATATGAGGCCGTTATGAGAAAGAAGCCAGACTTGTCACATATTCGAATTTTTGGATGTACTGCATATTTACATGTCGCACAGGAAATTATGAAAGGAAAATTGGTGGATAGGGCTGAGAAAGGGATCTTAGTAGGGTATGTGAAGGGTAATTCATATAAGGTATTTTCCTTGAACTAGAAATATTTAAAGTCCCCAGGGATGTACATTTTTATGAGTCCACAATTGGATGGAATATTGACAAAGACGAACCCAATGAATCTGTGACGTTCAAGGACTTTTTTCCAAATTTATGGAAAGAAGAGGAGGAATCTTCACTTGACGTAACTTCATCTACAGTGGGAGAAACTGACTTGAACTACAATGATTCGACGATTACTGCTGGTACTTCATTACAAATGGAAACAGAATCGTTGACGTACTACCCAACTTCACCGCGGCGCTCTGGTCGAGATTCAAAAAACCCAGAACGCTTTAATCCAGAAACGTATTTAGTTTCCATTGCTCGCTATTTTATGGGAAATTCGGAACCTGGACTACCATATAATTACAGAGATGCTATGAAATCGTCTGCTTCCGATAAATAGAAGGAAGCTATGAATTTGGATTTGGAAACGCTGCAAGAACGGGGTGTCATGGAATTAATAGATACTCCAAGTGGTGTGGTTCCCATACCATGTAGATGGGTTTTTGATATTAAGAGAAATGTTAATGGAGTAGTCACAAGATAAAGAGCTCATCTTGTTGCCAAAGGATACAAACAGAAATACGGAATTGATTATACTGGGGTATTTTTAGCAGTGGTTAAATATTCCACTATCCGTATGGCTTTTGCCATCATCGTGGAACGGAGTTATTTATATAAACGTGTCTATATAAAAGTCTCGTCTCTATATGGAAATCTGGAAGAGAATATTTTTATTAGTCAACCTGAAGGATTCACTACTGGTATACGGAAAATATTCAAGTTGTTAAAATCTCTATACTGGCTCAAGAAAGCTCCATTTAGAAAAGGAAGTGGCTCGTTTTACACAGGGGTATTCTGGGTATGTGTGAGATTATTAAAGCCAATGAAAACAGCTCACAGAAGAATTCCATTCTTCCATTTTTGTTCACGGACAAGACAGTTTTATAAATTTTCCAATTTTCACCGACATCTCACATCCACTGAGAACGCAGAATTACGGAAACGACCATTTCAGCTGTTCTAAGGCAGGTCGAAATGGATCTGACTGGACCTGATGAAATGGGTCTCAGTCACTTTACCTTTTAAGTCTCTGTCACTTAACATTACATTGAAATCAAGTCTCTGTCAGTTTACGACTTTTTCGTGACATTAATGACTTGTAATGTACATCAATTCAAATTCAGTACGACTTCAATTCAAAATTGAATGTATCTTTAAAAACGCATGAAAACGTCCTCCTCGTCGCACGAAAAAGTCTCATCCTCCACACCGTTGTATAGAACGCAAAAAATCTCATCCTCCACAGCGCTGTCACAAAAAAAACGAAAAAGACATCCTCCTCCACCGAAAAACGTACCCACGAGTCATTACGAAATACGGCACACGACGAACTACGAAACACGACACCCCGCGATGTAATGTGGTAAGTTAGCAGTTAGGAACGGGGTGATGAAGAAGTGAGTCGATAATGTTTTAAACATAATCTACGATGAAAAAATGCGTTGTCATGGAAATAACACAGAAACTTGGACGAAGTACAGTAAACGACATTTTTTTGGGATACGCAGAGAATGTAGCTATGGTATGTAGGGAAGGTGACCAATCTGGAATGATATGTACATACAGTGGTTGATATGCAATGTTTGATGAGCGATTGCTTTCAGGAGCTATATCAGGAATTACATTCATCCCGGGGACGTCCTGTACATCATGTAATATTGGAAGAATGTTGAAATCTGCGTCTAGTTTGAGAGGAATTGATGTAGATACTGAGATCATTAATGACAATGATGGAGTTACTGTAGTAGATGTAGGGATTACAAACTGTAACGGAATTGTAAGGAAACAAATTGCAGAAGCACTACGAAACATTACATTCAATTCAAAAGAGTATTATAAGATGCTAATAACCATCTGTGACAACATGCACTGGAGTTTAATATTTATGAAACGAAGATCTGAATATCGTGCTGTTATTCGATGGGGATATTCATTGTGTGGGGTACCACCATCAAAACTGTTAGATTATTGTAAAAATGTAGGAAAGAATGTATGTACAAAAATTGAGTGGGAAGAGGAATACAACGGGAATTGGATGAAGGATTACGGATATGTAGAAAAACAGATGGACAGTTACAGCTGTGGTTTTTATGTAATAAGCTGTTGAGAATGATTGGTTGCAACGATTAGTTACTTCCTGGAATGACGTACGAAAAGTAATCCGAGAATACAACTGCAGTAATTCGACAATGTTCCGTTTTATTGTATGTCGAAGGAATTGTCGATTATTTTATGAAATTTGATAATGGTAAAGGACGTAATGTCAGAGATGTAGATGTATTAAAGCATGTAATGAATAAAAAAGGGGTATGTAAAATGGGATGTGAACTTGTCAGAAAGAAAGTAATATTTGATCTGGATGGAGAGAATGGGACGGACTTGAATGAAGTGAAGAGATCAGAGTTAACTGTAACTGATGACTTTGAAGAAACAAAAGATGCTGCATCTGTACAAAAACAAAACGACGGTTCGGACTCGGACTGTTCTGGAGAAAAGCAGTAGAACACATCTTGGATCCAGTGGAACACATCTCACAGTTATTAAAGAAATGGTAAATGTACGGAGACACGAAGATATATAGGCCGAAGAAGATCGGACTTCGGTGAGAAAATGTTGGATCTGTTACATACAATTGTCGAGGGAGGAGTAATTGGAAGGATAGTAAAAAGGGGAAATCAAATTGCCCAGCGAAGATCAGGTATGAGAAAATTTATGATGAGAAGGAATGGATTCTTAGGAGATTTGGAAAACACGATAATGATGAAGTAAATTCCTTTAATGTATCTATAAGAGAGGAGGCAGATGTGCTTCGTACGTTGAGGTGCTTAAGAAAAACATTTCAAGAAGGATGTGAGAATATGTGTATGGGTGTGTATAATGTCTCGAAGGGGAATAAATGTAGAAGTTTTGTTGTAATTATACAGAGTAACTTACCAAGAGCTATATGTACTGTACGTAGAGACTTATGTACTGCTGATGTGGAACGAAGTTATAACAGAGATGAAGATAAGGAACCCCATGAATATGGAGAACCCCACCTTACAAACTTGGTTTAGGGTTTTTATGAAGCAAGACGGAGGCTGCCCACGGACACAGGAGATGGTTCGGGGAAAGTTGTACAACAATTTCCTGGAGACGTGGTTATGGATGCAGCCGAGGAAAAGATTCCAATTGAGTTGAGTAGGGAAGTCTATTTCTCAGAATCGTTGCACTGTTATGTATCTAAATTGTCAGAAAGAAAAGATTACATACAGTTTCCTAATGTCATTCAAGATGTAAAATTTCTTTATGATGGCTTCAATTATGAATTCAAAATAAGAACATCGCAGTGATTTGACAAAGAAAGGTTGTACCCTTGAAAGGTCGAATTTATATGTTCTAAAACAGTTGCATCGATACCGCAGAACGAAAGTAATTGCAGAGCTAGAATTATTATATTTGGGAATATCTCTGGAAGTGATGACACTTTTAGGTTCCGTACATCTGCAGAAGTTAGTGCACTTGTGCACATTCATCCACCCGATGACAGAAAATTACTCCGATAATTAGACTCTTCCACTATGTCTGATGCATTGCGCCTTAGATTAAAATCGCATGTTCCACTATCAATAATAATAAGACAAATGGAAGACAAAATTGGTACTTACTTTGACATAAATCGCTTTCGTCATCGATGAGATAGAATGTCTGAGATGATGAACCCCAGGGATCACCAGTGTATGCAGTTAGTGAAGAGGTTGGCTGCGATTCAACATTCGAATGATCAAGTTATGTAAACATTTTCAATGACCCCCCCCCTCCCTGCGCGAAAATTCATTGCGACATGTATGGTGGACATTTACAGAATGGGTCGAGGATTTCTACAAGTACGGAATTGTACCTGATCTCAGTATCGATATAAAGGGGCGCTTCAATAATTTCGACATGGAGTTGATCTCTCTTGTTGGACGTACAAGTAATGGACATATACGTGTATTTGCAATGTGGTTCGTGAAGGCGAAGGACGAGGCGTCAGCTACCTGGTTTCTAAATGAGTTGAAACGTTTTATGAAGTGTTCTCGAAACTAGGTATTTCTGGACTACTCATATGCAATTATTAATGTTGTTAGAGTTGTATTCCCTCAGACTTTAATATGTTTGGACGAATGGCACATGACTATGAACCAACTAAAGAATGTTGCTGCATACACTAAAACGTTAGGAAGAACGAAGGAGATTAGGTACGTGAACATAGAATTAAATAATCTGGGTAGAAGCCTTTCATTAGAAGAATTCTTATGGCGTCGTGCGGAATTTGAGAAGATGTGGATGAAGGACAAAGTAAAGGAAAGAAGGTTGGGAAAGGGAGTCATAGATAAACCGAAATGGTTTACATTTATTTATTATGTTGAAAAGCAACTATCTGTCCATTGATAAAATCGATCAAGATGTAGAAGACGTTTTTTTTCAAGGAAGCGGCTACTCTGAAAGCTTCCATAGTGATTACAAAAAAATTGTATTGAAGTCAGTGGAAATGTTTGATATCCCAGAAGAAATGAGACGTTCTTTCTCACGGCGAAATTTGGAACAGGAAGTTGCATTTGAAACTTATACCAAAGCTACCCCAAGATTCCTTGTTCTTTGCAGGTTGCTTGGGACTGATTCTGAAGCAAGAGTTATGTGTGAGACATTCACAGAATTTGAAATTAAGAGATTTATCGATGATGTACTTAAAGACGCACATCACTGGATTATAACAAGTAGTGGAGAAATACCAGCACGCGAAGATTCGTCAGGAAATATTAATTCCTTTGTCAAATTTACTGTAGTGAAAGCAGTACCGAAGGGAATGAATACCAAGAATGTTGAACCGGATGCTTCTTTATCTACTGGCTCAAGATCCGTGCAGTTTAAACGAATTCACAGAACTAATAATCGACTACGTGACAAAATCAGTTTTTCTTGCAATTGTGTGAATGGGAGAACAAGTGGGATCCCTTGTTTTCATGCAGCCAAAGTCATAATATACTTTCGTGATTATACAGTTGAGCGAAATTAGCTCCGGGTACATCTAAATGTGTCACATGGGGGTATTGGCGTATGTCAATTGTTTCACAGCTACTGGCTTAGAGATGAAACTAAATGGGAAGCTGAATTACAAACTAGATTGGCTGCTCCAGTACAAGATACGCATGATGTAATGGTCGGTTCTGCATGTAGTGCAACCGATATTTGCTCAGAACGACATTGAAATTGAAAGGGCTGCTGCAATAACCTATCACTCTATGGAGAACAAAGTAGATAGAATTTATCGTATAGCATCCAGACTAGGACCATCACATGTACAGATGGCACATAATAAGTTAGATGAATTACTTATCTCCATGTCCAAAACTAATGCACAAATAAGTTTAAGGGCGCCAGAATTTATTTCTTCAAACCAACTATCTCTCAACCACATGGAGCTGACAATGACGAGCAAATTACCACATTCAACAGTCAAACGTACGAATGATACCGAAAATATTCAAATAACATCGTCTCTTGTACCAGAAAACGCACACATTTCACAGATTAGAGGTACAGATATCTTTTCAAAAAAACCGTTCATACTGAGGGTTTTTAACAAAACAACAACACCTCTAACCCATTCACACACCTCTCCGTAAATCTTCAATCTACAGTCGGAAACTTATCCGAAATTATTGAAGACCCTCGTAGTGGTAGTCTACCACTAAGAGGTTCTCGGGTACGTGCCAGATCCTTCCAAGAGCGATCCAGTAAACGTGGAACAACTCGTTGTCGTCCTCGCGGTTCAACGAGCAAACGTTCTGCGGTTAATGCAGAACGAAGAAATATAAAAGAAGAAGTACGTTGTTTTTCAATGATGTCGCCTTTTACTGCTACATAGTTCGTAACTTGACTAGATGTCACAAATAAAATCTCCTTTCATATCATTACTTCCTCCTTCAATAAAAAATTCACCGACACCTAAATGTTCTCACTGGCCCAACATTGCTTTCACCGACACCAAACTAATATCACCGACTTCGACTTAAAGTAGTTTTCTACAATGTTCTCAGACTACTGCACAAAAAAGTCGACAACAAACATGTGCTGTAAATAATACAAAGTGCAACATGTATCTCAAATACGAATCATTTCAATTTATTACTTCATCGTTTACAAATACAAATTTCATACGAACAAGAAATCCCACAACTATATCCTAACTATTAAATGATCAAGTAATTCCAATGATCAGTCCTTAAATGGAAGCCCTCACTCTGGATAAAGGGGTTTTAGAAATAAATTTTCCGTGGTACTTTGAATGTCATATCCTAAAACCTGGAATATACTTTACCATTTTACATCAGTGGCTTCAGATAAATACCATCTTCGTCATCGAAAAGAATATCCCATAACTTTGATCGCTGTTTTTCGAAATGTGATATGATTCTATTAGCCTCACTATCCCGTTTCTTTAATCTGACAGTACCTATTTCTGGAAAGAAATCGTGATGCTTGCTTATCCCTACTTCTTTATATTTCTGAGCCACTTCTAAATCTTCCCGATGCCCCCATTGCGTTTTAATTGTCATTTCAATATTAATAATTCTTTCATAGACTGTAGAAACCGTTCTGTTTTTTAAGTAATACTTTGTCGAAGTAGCCCTGAAGAGGATTCACACCTTTCAAGCAGTAATTTATGCTTCCCATTACATTACGAATCCGAGGAACAATCGAGTTCATTTGACACCCTCCTGCCATTTGTTCCTTTCTTCTCGATTTCCCCCTCTTCTTACGACGATTAGATGGTTTAGAAATTTTGCGATAATCACCATCACTGTTCCTTCCAACATTAACTACGTCATCATAATGTTTCTGTTGAGTTTCATATTTCCGGCCATATACTTCTGCATGAAACATCGCACGAATGAAATTTCTGTGGCGTTCTTTAACTTTCTTTCCATTGCATTTCTTACTTTCGCAATCTGTACTTTCAGAATATTTATTACATACCTCTATCTTTGCAGTTTCCATTCCATTGTTTTCCTTTTTCTTGGATTTCACTCCAAAATATTTCATCACGTACGGTACTTTTTCTACTTTTTATTAAACTAGACCATTCATTTTCTTTCGCCTCGTCGCTTTTTTTCATTTTCATGTTCTCTTCTTTTTCAATATCCATCCATCTCAAACATGCATCCCTATTACTTACATCCTCGATTTGACTCCTATGACTCATAATTTCACACAATTTCGGTGGTTCCTCGTCCACAACAGCACGAGAATTCTTGAATATATCGAAAAAAGTACATTCATAAACGCGGAAACAACTGAAGTGAAAACGGATTGAATAATTGCGTCGTCCTTTGAGAAAGACGTATTTTTCGATTTTTCGTGCGATTTTAAAAGAATGACGAAATTCCTGTAACAGATTTCGAATTGATGTACTTTACAAGTCATTGAATGGGTCCAAACTTCGCTTAATGGTGGCTGATGGGTCCGGTCTGATCCACTTAGAACAGCTGAAATGGTCGTTTCTGTAGTTCTGCTTTCTCAGTGGATGTGAAATGTCGGTGAAAATTGGAAAATGTATAAAACTGTTTTGTCGGTGAACAAAAATGGATGAATGGAATTCTTCTGTGAGATTTTTCCATCGGATTTAATAATCTCACACATACCCATCATACCTTGGGTAAAACGAGCCCCTTCCTTCTTTATTAATCTGTACCGTCTTTTCTTTCGTCTCCCCCGACGGAAATCACCTCCTCTTCATACTTCCATTTTTTATTACCCGGGCTCCTTGAAACATGTGTTACTGTACTCAAGATTATAGTATTTGTAATTTCTGATCCAATTCCGCCAGACAATAAACGTGTCCAATAGTCCCCTACAGTATAATGAATGTATATATAAAACGGTTCTCAAGTCGTTAATTAATTCTGTATGTGTGTATACTATTATACCTTCCCATTCTAATAATATCATATTGTTCGACGAAGCGAATGATATTAAATTACACAAACAACCAGGAGGAATCGAAAGAACTTTTTGCAAAACTGGGAAGAGAAATCGGACCGAAACACGCTGTGGGATGGCTTAATATCCGTTGCTATAAGTAATGACACCCCACGTGTAACATTGTTCATCGGTCATCGTTGACTGCCATCAGAGTCGACAAAGGCGAACTTGCCTTGACCTGGAACAAGCCCGTAAATCTATTTAAGTATAGTAAGACTCCCAGGCAACCGCCATTCTCTGAACTGCGGAACTAAATAGAACATAACTTACTTTATTGACACCTCTCCACTTTTTCCCCAATAAAGAAAACTTAACTTACATTTTGATTGCTCCTCGGCTTTAGGCCCGTTTCGACACAAATACCAATGAAAATCACCGGAGCGCAGAAACAGGAGAAACAACTTACATAGTTAGGTGTACGGCTACCCGCCGGGAGAGGAGACCTGGGAGCCCATCAGGCACCTCCGCGAAACAAGCTAGTGAGCTACCATAAACGGATGGAGATGGAGTTGTCGAATAACACAAACAAAACAATCGTGGGATGAAACCAACTTAAATAGTCCAACAGACACCAATTTGGGGGCCAGGACAAACAAACAAATGCAAAAACATGCCATTGTGTCGAACAATGATGATTCGCTGACAAAATAATTCGTCACTGACACTCACTACACCGAACCCTCAAAGAAACCATTTCATACGGACCGTGACCTACAAGCCTACTGTACGTGACACACACAAACATAAATTAATCGACGTTTAAATTGGCTCACCCTTCCACACGTGTGTGTGTTGTCATTCCGAAATGCCCCCAGGTGGGAGGCATACAAACATAAAACTTTGACATCATAAGACTTACCACCATGCTGATGCGGGAAGACATACCTCACCACGACGTAACAGAACACCGCCGCGTACAATCTCGAACACCTCCGACATCATCGGACGAACCACTTTCCCACCTCTCTAAAGAGTCATCTTACGCTATTAACAGTCCACTCCGGACCGATAACAACCTCAACCGTCGACGACATGCTCCAATAACTATCCATGAACATTCACGTCCGTAATACAAACAGAATATTTCCGAAACACACAACTGACACTTCTGTTCGTGAGGCATACACAACACAAACCGCTCCGCTGGCAGATCGCAACGAACGCCTCGGGAGTAAAAACAGTTCAACCCAGCGAAGTGGATGGCTACTGACGTTTTTCGATTCTCTCTACCAACCTCACGGCATTCATTTGCGTCGGATCAATACCCCGTAAACAAATCTGGGCGACAAAAACATAACAGATAATTATAGGTGGTACCACAGGGATGGCAGGGTTACGATCTGTCATTCCACGAGTGAAGACCGAGGAAATTTCTACACCAGGTGCTGTTCCAGTCGGTACTGTGGAAACCGGAAGATTTCCTCCTCCATTCGATGGAGTTCCATTAGATGCAGGGGACGTCGCTTCATTGGCGGATGGTAAAGTAGCCGAAGGGCGGTCGATGGACTCTGTTGTTCCTGCTGTCTCAGGCAGAGGAAAATTCACAACGTCACCCATGACGAAAAATTCGGAAATTCGACAAATTAATTTCGATTGATAACGGAAGCTAAGACGAACTCGGGTAGACGAAAAGACGAAAAGATGACGAACTGGAATCAATACCAGGGATTTGGGGTCTGACAGCAGTATCCCTGTTGGCTCACGCAGAGTGCTCGACAATTGAAGAGGGGGTCGTGTGGTTCAATTGGGCATGAAGTGAGTGACTCTGAGCTCAATTCCAAGTTGACACACTTTGTCACGTTTGTCACGTTTGTCACGTTTGTCACGTTTGTCACGTTTTCTGCGTTTGGCCTAGTTCGATCATTTGAATCATCGGCCACGTGTTTTTCAGACCACTGTACACCAAGTACAGTATCTTACTGTACCACGTGTATAGAACGCTCCCCCTTTTGCCATCAGGTGACTGGTGGAGCCTACTTAGGGCGTTTTTCGGCCCTGAATTCCCTTAATGATAATAAACGCAGACGTTCTTCGGACTTCAATTGCTCCAAAAGTTTGACTTCGAGGCGTTCATCTAATCACCTTTGGCATTGGCCTTCATCCGTCAACACAGACATAAGCTATCTATCCCGCCTTACAAGCGCTGTTAACTCGTTAGCCCAACACTAGTCGTGCTTCACCGGTAGTACCGTCGTTCAACCCTACCTCTCACGAGATAGTCACCAGATCATCCTCCACTTCCGCACAAAGTGCGCTTTTGCAATCGAAACTCCATCGACTCTTGTCGTCAGTTCATATCCCGACACGACTATTCGTCGGAAATTCAGCAACTACATTTATCTGCATTTATCTCCCTTCCCGTACCTTTTTCGTTAAGTGCAACAACCTACGAGCTCCTCGGAACGAAGAATTCGAACACCTTTAGTGACTAGTCTGTCTCTTTCTCTAGG
>JAULBU010050527.1:0-12912 GCA_032358235.1 Odonthalia washingtoniensis | reverse complement strand
CCCTAATGGCATTCGGTTCTCTTGGTACGTTCCCGCATGACAAACGAATGCGGTTTTATGCTTATCCTTTTGCCTGATTGGTAATTGCCAATAGCCTGAGTATGCGTCCAAGGTTGTGAATATCTTGGCATCCCCAAGTGAGTCGATGCACTTGTCCATACGAAGAAGTGGGTAAATGTCCTTCACGGAAGCTTGGTTCAGCTTCCGGTAATCGATGCAAAACATAGGATTACCATTTTTTTAGGTGCGAACAGTACTGGCGCCGCTCATTCGGAATAGTCAGGTTCTATGACTCAAGTCGTGAGCTGCTTGGTAACCTCGAATTGTTCGAGTTCTCGATTTTTCGTTCTGCCAGGTACGGTGGTGCTTTAGACAGTCTTGTGCCGGAGATGAGATCTATAGCGTTCTCGGTGACGTTAATGTTCCCCAAGTTTCCGAGCCAAATTTTCTCGTGCTTCTTCAACATGGTCCTGATGTCATGGTGATGTTCCTCGGGTACTCCAAGCGGTATGTCTTACGCCTTCGTTGGAATCTCATCTTGTTCCATGTGTGACTCTCGAAGATCTGAGCGATGTTTGTGGATCAACGCCGGATATTTGGCGGATTGTTGACGCTTCCGAAACATGGAAGTTGTTTGGATGATCCTGACTCGGTAATAAGGACGAGCATTTGCGCGTGTGAAATATTCGACTCGACAAGGGAGGTTGGGTGCGGACTTGCCTTGTCAATGTGTTTATTTAGAAGCAAGGTCTTTGGATGTTCTTCAAAGTTGGCGACTAATATCCCGAATGATTTACAGTCCGTTATATCAGCTATTCCAGCGCCTGAAAGACAGAATTGATTGTCATACAAGCGTGGTGTTGGTTCAACGAGGATTAGTCCTTGGCGTGCTTTATTGACTGGTATCCAGGTTTATGTCTCAGGTTGTATAACCGTCTGTTCTGCCACATATATTTTTGGTGAAGTCCTCCCCTTTTCGGGTATGTATTTCTGCTCTTCTGGCAGTGTTGGAGCGTCCAAGAGTCTCTTGTTTGGTTTCTAACAATGGGTACTGTCGTCCCATCTTCAATTTCAACTAACCGCCTGCGCGGGCGTATAGCTTCGACATGTCTGTCGCAGAAATCGAAACCGAGGATGACGGACGTTGCGAGTCGGTCAGCCACGTAAAATTTCAATATCTCCGACTGGAAGCCAAGTTGCGCTGCCAGCGTTACCGTCCCTGTCATGGTTATGGGTCTATTGTTTGCGTTTCGTATTTTTTTGACCCGTTGAGGGGATTGATGAATTTTTCCGACCCATACGGTAAGTCGGAGCGTAGAATGAAACTGGATCCGGTGTCCAGATCTGCAGCAAACCGTTGTGTCGAACGTAATCACAACCCAAGATTGGCGTATACTCGATCGTTGCGCTGAGCAAGTACGAATACCGCACCTTGTGCGTCTATGTGTATCAATTTCCGCCACGGGCGTTGAAAGCAACCGAAAATAGTTGTTGATGTTGATGGAGCGATGCGGTCGACAGGGGTGGAACGGGGACTTTTTGAAGGAGTCGGTGGGCGACTCAATATTTTCTTGACTGAAAAAACTTCGACAAGCCCCCGGATCAGTTTGTCTAGGTCTGATTACTGAATGGGGGTTGTTATCCTTCCCCGTCTTCGGGTTACTATTTTCCTGGCGTGCGAGCGCGAACTGCATCACACGGTACGATGTCGTTGGCATCATGGACTTGTGTGATGGAGACAACTTCTCATAGTTAGTGATTACTTTCTCCATGTCAGATTAATGCAACGGACACTTCGGTGAGATGTGGTCTAATTCATAACATTGGTGACAAATCAATGGCTGGTGTGCCCAGTCGCTGCGGTTGTTGGAACTCCATCCCACTCGATTCGATGTTGAGGCACGTCCACCAAAATTGATATATCCCAGTCTCACCATGTTGTTTGCGTACAGGTTCAATTCCTGGTTACTTCCCCTCCAAACGAAGTGGAAGGCAAATCATTAGTGTCCAACGATTCTTCGGGAGCTGTCATATTGTACTCGACTTGGGCCGATTGATGGTCAATTAATTCTTCCACAAAATGTACTTCGCGTATAGCTTTCGATCCCCGAGTGGGTACTGTTAAGGTTCGCGTTCCCACGCATTGGGTTCTGTACGCATCGCCCTGGTCTTGTGGGAACTGGACGAGACGGGACTCACTTTCCCGGAAGCGTGCGAATATTGTTCCAGTCATTGGTTCTAATCCGTCCACGAAGAACGTCATCTTGTCCAGTTCGTCTTGTACATTCCAGCAGCAATAGGCAGCGTCGTTTAACCTGGACGCTAAATCTTGTTCTGTTTCGTTGATTACCGGTCGCGTTCTGCGTAATGAATTTACAGCCTCGCGTATAGCTGCGAGTGTAGCGTACGTTCTTAGTAACAATTGAATGGCTTAGGGTCAGAATGGTACTCCTCCGGAGCGAGCTCCGTCTCTCGTTGATCTGAACTGTCACGCGGCCCTCCCCGTAAGGAACTCGGTAAGGGCCACGTATACCTGTGCTTCGGTTAGTCCGAGTATGTCGAATTCTTCTACCATCCTGGATAGGAAGGCGAATACCAGTATTGGGTCCTCTACCACAAAAGGGTGTTCTTTCATGGTTAATTCCAGGCTCTTGAGGAGTCAACGCATCTCACCAGTGGATGCACTGTCTCGATCACCGCTTGTTCTTGACAAACGATAATATCGGTACGAAATCAACCGGTCGAATGCTGGGTTTGATGGTTTAAACGAGGTTAATCCTCGGTGTTCAGGGCCATTTTCAAGTTAAAAGAACGGTATAGTCAGGTCGATAATATCCAAGTCAAGGCCTGTTGTTTCGTCATCTTCTTCTGACGATGAAGAGTCGTAGTTGGGTATACGTCGGGATCCTGACGACGGGTTTGATCGGTGAGAACGTAACGCGCGTGACACACTTTGTTTTATCTTGCGTGACGTATCACGATGTACGGCTGGGGCCAGTTGAGCGGGTAAACATAGACGTTGAGGTGCGACTTCCTGACCCGTTTCGGTATTAAATTTCATGTCTTTTGTTTCTTGTTCCAGCTGGAATTTCTAGTTTTGTTGTGTACCGTGTTCCAAGAGTGCGTGACGTCCGAGCGTAACAATTTCACGGCTTCGGCAACGGACTCCGTTTGAGAGGTCATATTTTCGGATATAGATAACTTAATAACCGTAAGCTTCTTATGGAGTTTTTAAATTCCTCCTCGAAATCGGGCTTTCGGGTAGTTCTTCTTCCAGACGTGAACTTGAGTCTGTTACTTTTTTCTTGAGTTCGACAGATTCTTCGCCGCAACTGCGTTGTATGGTTCCCTCTTGAGTGAGTTGGCCAGCTAACGGTGCGCGTGTAACCACAGAACCGTTTCTTGAAGTTGCGCGGGAAGCATTACGCGATCCCGCGAGTAGGCTACCGGTCGCAGATCGGGTTTTTCCTAACTCGGGCTTCGGTATGCCCGTTGTATTTTTATCCATCTTGACTCAATTGCCACCTAGTTGGTTCTAGGCTGGGAGACCAGATGTTGTGCAATGCACTCCCAAAAAGGGGAGTGAAGAAGGCACTAGAGGGCGTTCTGTACCCTCGGTTCCGAGTAGCGCGTATGATTCGCACTCCACCGAAAACGGGAGAAAAGATAGATGAAATACCTGATTAGGTGTAGTTGACGTCTCAACAAATAGCCGTGTCGGTTGTTGAACTAACGACAGGAGTTGGTGGGAAATCGAGAACGCGCACCATGTGCGGGAGTACAAAAAGGTTGATTATATGTCTCATTAGAGGGAAGTACAATCGACGGTACTACCGGTAACAGCACGACTAACGTGATAAATCGGCTGAGAGCGCTTGTAGGGCGTTTCGAAATCTGACGTCTGCGTAGACGAATGGTGACCAATACCAAAGTAGGTTCGTATATGAGGATGAATACCAGCTTTGGAGGTCAATCAGAGTCTTGAGTACGCTTGTGTGTGAAGTACACCCCAGTTCACTAAACCATGGCCGAAGTGGGTTCTTGGCAGTGACGAATTCCAACTTCAGGGGACAATAAAGTCTGAACCACACTTGTAAGCATCGATCCATAATTACGCTTGTAAAGCGGTGGGTTTTACTAACGGAGGCCGAGGTTGGAAAAATAACGGAGCCGAAAGAGCTCCATCGTTACTGATAATGGCAAGTTTGGGTAGTTGAAGTCACGAACACGCTTGAGTTTATTGTCATGAAGGAAGATCCGGGGCAAGAAGCTCCATAAATGGACTCCACCCGTCGCCTGATGGCGGAAGGGAGAGTGTACAGTACGTCAAGTACAGTAAGATGCTGTACTCGGTGTACGGCTGTCCGGAAAACACGTGGCTGATGGTTCAATTTCCCGAACCAGGCCAAACGCATAAAACGTGACAAACTTGACAGAAAAACATGACAGAGAGCGTGACAAAACGTGACGAAACGTGACGAAAAAGATCGACTTGGAATTGATCTCAGAGCTGAGGAGTTGACGTCCAATTGCACCACACAGCCCCTCAACTAAGCGCGAAGCACTTTGTCGGAACGAAAAATATTTCTCGAAAGGTTGCAAAAAATTTTGACGTTCGTATTGTAGCACGCACCCTAATATTAAGGTTGAAGCTTGCTGCGCGATCCTTTCCAGAAGTCGTGGAAATGTTTAACAACAAAATTTGAGTTGATTGATTGAATTAACTGTCCTCTGGTATGCAGAGTTAGTATTTGTGGTTGGAAGTGTACCAATATTGTGTGTATAGGCCTAGCGGTGTCAAAATAATGATTATTACTCCAAACTTTTCGGGTTTTTTGTTGTTGTTTTGAGTCTGCATCTTCGTTAATTTTCGTGCCAGCACACCTCTAAAAATGGGGGCGGAAATTGATTTCAGTCCGATCCAAGGTTGTTGTTTTGTTACGTTGCTACAGCGTGGGCTATAGAGTAGTGCACGAATTTAAAATTCGGAATATGAAAGTTACGTCACGAACAGGGTTCGGTATTATAGATTGTAGTTCTGTCCATAATAATAATAACCTCCGATGATTGGAGTTTGACGTTTTGATATATATATAGTTTTTTGAATAATGTTGAGGTTTACCAGATAAATTAATCTGTTTTTGTAATAGATGTGCTTCCTTTTGCGTTGATTCGACGCGATGAATGCAGATAGGTTTTTCATCGCGATGATCCTACGTCGATATTAGCGGTCCTCTTTGATAGAGTTCTGAAGTCGCTGCTGAGTCCTTAGCCAGATAAATTATCTGTTTTGTCTGTGAGTTACTGTTCTATTTGTTTGGCCGTCGCCCCGATTTGTGTGCGGGGGTGTGTTGATCTGACGCAATGAGTGTGGCGAGGTTGGTGGAGAGATGGAGAGAAGTTGAAAATCGTTATTTTCCGTCCCCGTCGATGGGTTGTCTTGATGTTATTCCCGGAGTTCGTTGCGATCTACCTGCAGAGCGGTTTGACTTGTGTATGATTTACGAACAAAAATTTCTCTTGTGTATTCCAGAAATAATCTGTTTGTATTACGAACATGAATGTTCAGGGGTAGATTGTGGAGAGGTGGTTCGGATTCGGGTGCGTGCGTGAACGGCGTTGCCGGTTCTGGCGTCTTTGTATGCTACCATCTTTGTTGATGTTGGTTGTGAGAGAGAGTTGACTCCGTGTGGAGGATGTGTGTTTCCCGTGATTTAATGAGCGACGGGGATTTGAGGTGAGCATATGCGATCTGTAAGCCCATTGGGTTGTATGCTCTGCGTGCGTTCCCCCAGGAGACTTTTTTTGGTTTTGGGTCGCCACATGTGGCCATTCGTGCCACTCACACTACTATATTATTATTTGGCACGGTATTATGCATGAAATTTCTGAAATTTTTCAATGTTGATTTTTGTTGAATTTTTTGAGATCTTTCTATTGGGCGGTGACTTGTTCCATTATTGGTGGGAGAATTGTAGTCAAGAGTTCGATTCCGCCCCGCGACCTTTAGTGAGGTCGGGATTTCGATTCCCATCACGCGACCTTGTGTAAGGTCGGGAGATCAATTCCGCTCAGGTGCGTTTGGGGGATAAGTGTTGATGAGTTGATATCATAAGTTCAATTCTTCCAAATTGTATCAAGGTGAGGCCGGGAGTTCGATTTCCACTCCGCAACTTTGACTTGGGTCGGGAGTTTGATTCCCGCTCCGCGACTTTGATTTGGGTCGGGAGTTCGATTCCCAATCCGCGAGTTTTACTGAGGTCGGGATTGAGTGAAATAACCAGATGGAATTATCTGTTGAGTTGTAAAATTAAAGTTGAACTGGAATTTGTTATGTAACTGACGAATTTTACATTTGGAAGGAACATTAACCAGACGCAGTTTGTAAAGTTGAGGAAACCATAAACTTGGATTATTTATGTAGTAGACATTCCATGAAAGGATTTGTGTGAATGGGTAGTGAACCAGATATGCATCTGTATAGGAATTTTCAAACCATGAATGAGAACGCCAGATGTGTACATCTGTAAGTATACGACCATGAATCATAAATTGGGAAGGAATGACATGTAACGAGTAACGAGCTGAAATCTGGGAGTGGAATGACTGGATGCCGTCCGTGTGGTTCAATATGAAACCATAACCGTTACTTGAAAGTGATTTATGTTTTTTTCATGCCGCCATAAAAGTAACTTGTTACTTAGGCTGAATTATATGTATACCAAGCCGTTTTAAGACATCTGTTGCTATCGGCTTATTAGAGTTTGATCATCTTCCTGAAACTCTTATTGAGATTTATTATATAAAGAACTTACGGCATTTGTTCTGTCTGTTGATCCTACATTCGAATGAAGTTGTTGACTTTCTGTTGTAAAAGTGCGAGCAGCCAAGTGCGGGCCGCCACCGCCTTATGGGTTTCCATTTTTTTAAGACGTTTCCGAACGGAAGGGGAAGTGACGCAGTACCGATCCGGGATCGCTGATAGTGGTGGTCGGGGCCAAGTGAATTTACAAGCCGGCGTAAGTTGTAAGGGGAGTACGAAATTTTCCGTTACTAGAGATGACGTGCGTGGGCATACCGTTCTAGTAAGAATGTTTGATGTTTACCAACTGCTATGGGCAGGTAAGAACTGGTGCCGGCGGATTATGGTAGCCGTTATGGACCGTCCTTCCGGTGATACCGTTCTGTTTTGATGATCTTGTGCTTCGTTGTGGGCTTGTCACGGCTGACATGTTTTTTCCCCGGGAGTTGCTGCAGATGTGAGTCTGTAGTGGGGTTAATTCACTGCGCTTTGGAGGCGTTTTGTTTTGATATCACCACGTGTGATAAAATTGAGCCAATTAAAATCGTGAGAAATGTTGATTTTTTGAAATTTTTAATTTTCTGATATAAATTTGTGCCACGTGTTATGAGTTGATTTTATCGTTTTGGATGAGGTCGGGAGTTCGATTCCCACTCCGCGACCTTTGGTAAGGTCACGAGTTCGATCCTTCTACAGTGCATTTGAGTGTCCGCGTTTTCTTTGTTATTAATCTGTCATAGGATTATTAGTTCTGTCCATTTTTAGATGTGTGACACCCTTGGTGTGAGCGACGATTATTATGGTTGTGTATCAATTGAATTAAAATCGCTGCGTTAACAAATCATGACGCCATTGCGGTGGTTACCGTATGCCTGCCGATTTTATGTTGTTGAATTTCCTTCCGCCTATTATTGATGTACTTGTTGTAGGGAGTAGACCACCCAAGTTGAGATTTTGTTTGTTCGGTTCTCAAATCCATGAGTTGTCCTTCTTCCAAGGTGTGGAGAATGTAGTGACCACCGTAGATGTTTGGATATGTCCATAAGTTGTCCACCGCGAGAAGAGTAACGTTGCTCATGATTTCAATGTATGCAATTTGTGGCTGTTGTTTTCGACGAACGTTTAGTCGTTTGAAATGTGAGATCCCCTCGTCTTTTAATGTCCGGGTCTTGTATTAGCTGAAGCGCGAACCCCTATCCCATCGTTAATGGGTTTTTGTTATGTCTTGTTTCGTCTTGTTTTTTTAGAACGTATCGGAAGTTGAAGATACATCATAAACGCAGCTCAAGTTTTTGACGGTAGCTAACCAGACAGGTGGATCGGGGAGTTTGGGTAAACATCATGAGCCATAAATAATTGTGTGTGACATACGTTTTCGGAATTTTCGGTTAGTGATGATGACGTGCATGGGCACGAATAGTTGGAATCATTCGGACGTTCGCCGGGAGCAACGAAAGCTTGTTGCAGAAGCGTTCGGGTCGTGCAGCGGCAATGGTTGAGGGTATCCAACTGCGCTGATGGCAGGTTAGAAGTGAAGCCATAGTTCTTGACGATGATAAGGCATGCTCCGCGGATAGAAGTATGATGGGTTGGGGATACGAGATTTTCTGTGGAGCTCCGGATAGATTCCAAGCTGCGATTGGTTCATTTCGCCTTGAAGACGTTTAGGTTATTACATTTCCACATGGGGAAATTGAGCAATGAGAGGCCTGAACATTTTGGTTGATAAACTTTCGATAAAATTTTCGCCCAGCGTTATGAGTGGACTTCACGGCTGCGGGTGTGTACCGTGGTCGTGCGTGATTGGTTGCCCGATATTATCGGTGAGTTGCTTGCGTGAGTTGTAACAGAAATTGATTTTGGTTGAAACGAGAGTTGTGAACGGTTTTGTTGGCGTGTATTCTATGAAAGACGGTTGGAATGAATAGTGGTCATGCCAATGTGGGTCAAATTGTGAGTTTTTTTGATTTGTTTCCCAATTCCTCCTCGAGTATCGAGTGTTTCTGTGATGATTTTCGCCCCAAGAGGGAATTGACTTCCGAACGTAAATATTTTACGGCATTGGTTACTAACTCCGTTGGGGAGTGTATCATATTTTCAGCGAGAGCAATCTTGATGACTGTAAGTTCGTTGCCAACGTGTGGAGACTTTTAAAATTACTCCAAGATTCCGAGCTTACGGGTAAGTTCCCATTCCAGACGCCCGTTGAAGTCTGTTGATCTATTTGTGATTCAGGTAGTTCCACTGTGCATATGTACTGTATAATTTCCTCAATGTTTTAAGTAGTGAGTATACCACATTGAGGTGTTGGCGAATCCACCTTGTGTTGATCATGGTCCCTGAACCGGTTTTGAAACAATGCAGGATACATTAAGCGATCTCGTGGTTAGAATTCCGGTCACATACGGTGATATTCGCGATCCGGGTTTCGAAAAAACCCGTAGTCTTGTCGGTGTCCATCGGTCAATTGCCACCTAGCTTGTTCTAGGCTGGGAGACCAGATGTAGTGCAATGCACTACCCCAAAGAGATAGAATGAAGGGAGCCGGCACTAAGGGTGTTCGGAGCTCTCGTTTCAAAGTAGCCTGCGTAAATGGCGAAGCACTCCACCCAAAGGGGGGATGGGTCGAGTTGTTGTTTAGGTGACGTCCACCGCAATGTCGGCGTCTTCGAGTGACCGTCGTTGACAGGGGTGTGGGGGAAATGGACGATATCTGTACCAGGTTACGCTTGTAAGGCAGAGGGAACGAACACGACTTTGGATGGGGTCGGACCAGTGTTGACGCTTGTAAGGCTGGGTTGATCGACTCGTGCACACGGGTTTGGGAGACTGTCTTAGCCGAAAGTGCTTCATTATTGATGACGAAGTGCAAATTTTGGGGTCATATTCAGACCAAAGAATGCTTGTCCTTTCTAAAGTAAAAGTGGTTTCGGGTCAGAAAGACCTCTTAAGTAAGCTTTGCCCGTCATGCGATGGTTGAGGTGTGCATACAGCGCACCGAGTACAATAAGATACTGTACTATACGGTGTACAGTGGTAAGATAACACGTGGTCAGTCGTCCGAATGGTCAGACTACGCAAAACATGAAAACGTGACAGCGTGACAGCGTGACATAAACGTGACATAAACGTGACCGAAAATGTGACGAAACGTGACATGGTGCACTTCTTGGGAATTGAGATCAGAAACAGTCGTACCCACTACAATCTTGACGGCCAATCGCACTACATCGCATGGTGAGGAAAACGGAGGACTTTCATTGAATGCTGGAAGTGAAATAAGTAGAACAATGGATGGTGAGACGTCAGAAGTTGTCGATGGAATTGTTGGGAGAACGGCAGAATCTGCAATGGGGAGCAATGCTACTTTCGCATTGTTGAGGTGTGAGCACTGCAAGAAACACTACAGGAGGAAGGGTTCTTTTCATGTTACTAAGTGTACGGATGAGAAGAGAAAAAAGCTCTAGGAAGGGGTGTGTAAATAGCTCATGAATTGGCGAGTAAGGCAAGGAAAATTGTGGTGTATACGCAAAAGGAAAAAATCTTTTTCTTGCAACTTTCGTCATCGATCAAACCCGTGATGCGTTTGATTGTAATGAAGGGTAGACGAAAAGAATTGTGCATGGAGCAAGTTTAGGGAAGAAGACAGTGAAATCATTTATGCAAACCATAAGAATATGGTATGACAATGGTAATGCTGATCCCAGAAAGAGGATGTCAGTTGCAATGATGTGTAACGCTCTGTGTGCATCACATCCAAACCGATACGACCTACCGTCTGATTACTAAATCGGTTCTGTTATAAGTCAATTAATTATCACAGCAGAAAAATGAAAGAAGCGGCTGCAATGAAAGAAAAGGAAATAATAGAGGATTATTTACGTAGAAACGGGCGACAGCCTGAAATTAGGAGGTGGTGAGTGTTGTGATCGATGGAAGGGATGGCAATAATATTGTTCCCAATGCGCAAGGCATTTCATTGGATGAAAGGGACGTCAGTAACCAGCGAAGACAAGTTAGGAAAGTAATGTCACCAATATACCAAGATGCGTTATTTGCTTTTTTGGTAAGCGAACCGAATGTGAAGCGAGCAAAGTGCAGAGGTCATCTAATTGATTATTTATCATTAGATCCCTTGAACCTGACTGCAGCCTTTCCAGGAGACCAGCAAGTAAAGAATAAATTCTCCAACTTGATAACTGCAATGAAGAAGAAATAAATTTAGATTATCGACTCTCTTCTCTTTTGAACCACTTTCCTACCTTCTCACACGTCGGCAATAGAAGCGAAGAGAAAACATAGTGCATAATGGAAAATAACTAGCTAATGGATTTACGTCTTTTTTATACATTTCAACTGTCAGTTGTTGCATAACTATAGGATTATCTTTATAATGAACTTGAAATTTTTCAAAGTTGGTTTCAGAGCTTGCAACCTCATCGTAGTTTCCCTTTCTTAATCGTTTGCTGCATAGTTTGCATTTTCATTTTCATTGTAGATACCAGTTGCTTAGAATTAAAAGGATATTGTATAGATTTTATGAATGATGGGATAATAATTGTGTTATTGCTCTCTGTGTATGATGTTATAAATTATGTACTAAATGCCTATCAAATTCAACAGCTGCGTAGATGAATCTGTCATGTACGATCAGTGACCTGGGGAAAAAAGTATGAACCAGTTGCGAACTGTATCACTATCCTCATTCCTACAAACTTCCCTTCTTCTCACTCTGTACATACTTTCAATTATACCTATCCCAGTGCCTTTACTACCTACTTCATTTATATGCAATCCAATACCTTTTCCTACGAATTATTTCCACTTCAACACAATGCCAACTTCCGTTACGACCAATAACCCTTCCAACCATAGCCATTATCCCTCTAAAGGATAATATAATGACTGTCGCTATGAACTAAACAGTTCAAACAACCTCCACTACGACAACCCCACTCACAACCCATTGTTACACAAAGACCAATTCAAAAACATCAATCACGAACGCCTTGCCGATGACTGCATGAACTACATATCATCCATTTTCGATCTCATCCACATGACTATACTCCTACAGGAAAACAAGTTGTTTCTTACTGTATTTTCTGTATTCAACTGTTTCTTTTCCTACCAGAGTGATGCCCGCTATCAAAAACATATTCTTTATCGTATGTGTCTACATACGGCCGTGATTCATAATAAGATATTCTACTTTTTCCAACTCATTATTCATTACCATTTAGGTGTATTGTGAAACAGGATGAGGATGAAAATTTTTGCAGAAGTGTCGTTTCATTTGATGAACTGCGTAAGTTGACTGTTTACGATTTGCATGACTTTATTCGTGTGTTGTCTGCTCTCGAATATTAAAAGACTATTCAACAGTACGGGAGCGATTCCTTCTAATTCAATGTCTGATATGGTCAAGTGGCTCAAGATGGTTCATACGACAGCCTTGAGCGGAGGGTATAAGAGCCGTGTTATGGCTTGAACATATGCCGCTATCGGAAATCAATAGAAGGTATAGCAACTTCCGTCTGAACTCCATACCGGACGTCATTCACGCGTGGACCACTGCTATCGACGAGGAACGTAAAAAACAAATGGCAACAACGTAAGAAAACACATGATGATTTTGTCAAAAAAATAATAGATACTGGCAGTCTTCCATTTGAGAATGAACCTGTGACATGGGGCTTCAATACGCTAAGATTGTGGAACAGAACAGCGGTGACTATAGTAATCAAATCCGCACAATTACGAATACCACAAGTTATCCGATTTTGAAGATGATTCCGATAGGGATGTTGATTTTTCAACAGTTACAGGTTATTTCTAACATTTTTCTCTAAACTTTTCCGGAGGACATCGTCGCATGGTCCATTGAACAGTCATGATGCATCGTCCTTGATTACGGACGGTTGTCATTCACACGCAGAATAACGACTTTTCAAGCACAACGCACGGTAAAGCACTTTCTTTCCGTCTTTTGGTGCATGGCACCCCCTTTGCCATAAACTAAATTACAACATTATTTCGTTTTCTTAGACATAACTTTGCGTGAAGAGGGGTTGGAAATTAAATAATGACAACACTTTTCAATCTGCAGA
>JAULBU010050516.1:0-12912 GCA_032358235.1 Odonthalia washingtoniensis | reverse complement strand
AGTGGTAGTCGCAGCCTCCTTCACACATTTCATCTACCAAAGTGTGAAACGCTGTTTAAAATTCATTATCAACACGGTAGAGAACTTTTGCATCAAAAGTACCATGGTTTGGGCTTACAAAACATGCTTTCGTAGCATCCAAAACATAGAATATATCCGCCTCCGTTGCACGAAACATCTCACCACTGTCCAAATAAGTAACCTATTTTTACGATATTCTTTGTCATTTCCGAATTCTGGTATTGTACTGATGTTTTCAAAAACAACAAGTTTATTAAAGAGCATTTTTGAAACTCGAGCATATCTGTCATATGTGGACTTCCTCTTCCCATCGAGAAAATTGGATTCTTACATGCCCCACCTGATATCCGTTGTTTTTGCTCCATGAAACGGTACACCATACTCTTCTGAAAACTCCTTACCGTACCGTATTATACTGCTCATGAGACCGATGAAATACATGTCTTTTTTCTGTTTTTTAGTACGATTCGTTTCGACACTGACTCAGCTTTAAGAACTCCCGTGGTGTCATTATCGCTTTATCGGTTCGCACCAGTAGAGCCACACAAATAAGATTCATTTTCCATTTCACATCTGAACTAGTAATGTCGTAGGGAATTTGGAGTTTTTACAGGCAGTGTCAACCATCAACCACAACAAGCGACTTATCCTCCTTTAGTACAAGTGGAAGATCCGTTTCGTCGCATAGTTGGGAAATATTATTAATATTTCCATCAACGTCATCACTTGAAATGTTACTGAAATCATTTCAAAGACAACTTGATACTGATCTTCTTGAAATTATGCTACGAACCTATCTAGTCGTTCATTGCTCACACCCGGAGTGGTTTTGAAACGTGTTTTACATGATTTAAATGAAGATATAACTCGTTGGAAACATAATTAGCAATTAAAAGATATCTCAGCTCTAGATCCGTACCAGTTTCATTGTCTTCCGGGTTGTTGGTTCTATAATCTACAGCCTTCATTACCTTATAGTCTCATAAATAAACCATGCCTGCCTGTTCTAGTTCCTGAAGCATCTTTTGTTTTCCTCTATATGTACTGTCATTAAATTCGAATGTGGTGAGTGTTTGTCGATGCATTAGATATGCAAACTGCTTATTTGTATTCTGTCCATGTTTTGGTCAGCACCACTCGGTACACATTTTTCTATAGATCCATTTTCTACATTACCGTCACCCCGTTTCACAATGTCTGTACCAACAAATAAGCTAGGTATATTGTCCCTATTCGACTCTGTTGGTGTTTTTACCAATTGGCTAGTATGAACCCAAAGGACAGTACTTCGGGTACTATAGACTTATCTGGACTCCTCCTACAACTCCCCTTGCTGCTGCATCCGTAACGTAGTCATCTTTCTGGAGCGTTTTATGAAATTGTTGTTCCGCACTATCCAACAGCTCTTAGTGCATGAGGAGGGGAGTTGTGGGTACCGGAGGCCTTGAAGAAATTTTTCTCCGTATGTTTCTCCGTTGGATATTGTTTTTGAGTTGATAAGTTGACAGTACGTTGAGGGATGTGGAGGGAAGTTGAGAGTGAATCCGTATTATATATACTTTCTGCTGCGCGTTGGTATGACCTGACTTTTTTGCATGTTGTGGCCGTTGATATTGCGATTGTTGTTATTTGTGCCAGTTGATATTTCTTGCAGTATTTCGTGGCACTCAATGATATCCCTTATATGTCAATTGGTTGCGAAATTTTGAAACTATTTCTGACGGTGACACGGCTGTAAATTGCAACACTAATTACGAGCAAAGTGAAACTTTCCTCCAACTATTCAGTACTTGGAAGAAATGATTTCACTTTCCTGAAAAGTTTAAATGTGAATTTAATTCACATGCTTTGAATTAAACCCACAGTTAAATTTTTCAAAATTATCATTTTGATTCAACAATTCTTTATATGGGCAGAAACACGACCGTAAAATCCAGCGTCTAGTGACTGCCACATCTTACAACCGCCGCCGAGTGACTGTAATATTTTCTTCCTTCGTACGCTCCCACACTCCGATATTACAAAACAACCATCTGGTTTACAAATTTCATAGTACTACTACTATTTGCAACTATCACCATGATATTTGACATCTAACACATCCCAAAACGTTTTTCATCGTCAATCACCAACCAACCCCCATTTCATCGTTTAAGAAATATTGCTTTATTTCATAAACTCCTTACATCATCATTTCAATGTATCATCTACAATTGGTTTACTAAACATATGTAGTATATAATCGTCATCGTCTTCAGCAACATTCTGCAGTTCAAGACTTTACCAACATACTTAATGTCTTCATCTGGGGATTCATCTGCACATTCTCCACAAAAGAGCTCCGGACATCAACATGACAGTACCATCTCGGATCTATCTGAGGTTGAATTCATCCATTTTCTCCTGTTCCTCTTCCTTGACATTTACAATAGTGTCCATTTCAACGACAAATTAAACTATAAATATTTCAACTTTCGAGTTACCTTCGTTAGATATGGTCAATCGATAAACCAACCTGTGGGTCAATTAAGATCCGTTTCGAGCACAAAGAAAATAAAAGTACGAATCCTTTGATATTAATCGCTTTCCTATCAACAGTAGCAAATGGTGACAACGTCCTTGCAGAGATGGGTTCACAGAAAGTTCGGCAGATAGCCCGCCTCTCTATCTCACAATATATAGTTGTGGACGCACAGATCCTCGAACATTCGAAATTTTCCAGGACATTTTCAAGGATAAGGATAATTTAACAGAATGTTTAGTAGGTCCAAGTTACATCCACCTCACCATTCAGACAGCTCGAAAAAGAGCAAGAGCATTTCCATTCAATATGTTCATTTCAGCAACTTTTCAATGCCTTGTGTTCTTTAGCAGCATTTCAGTGGTATTGTGCTTTATCAAAGACAACAAGACGAACAACAAACGTTGCAAAAGTTTGATTTATATTAAACATTTTATTAGAACGAGAATTGGGTTCATCTCTCAAACATTTTGTAAAGCCTGGGCTCTGCTTGGTCAATGAATCGTGATTCAACTAGTCAGTACATTACTTTTTCTATACATGTATTACAACTTGAGACTTCTACAATCAATGTTATTTCGTCCAGAGATATGGGATTCTACCCATTCGCAGAGACGAAAACTCTCAGCACTAACACCGTACCTGTGCATGAAGCAATATTTGTTTCTCCTGATGCTTGGAAGTACATAATTGTACAGGATAGTGCATTTCGGTACATCACCGACTCCTTTTTTGATTAAATCAGACTTATGATTCATCTTACAAAATATGAAACTACATACACTAATACAAGTAACTGACAATAGCTTAATCTAAATTGTATTTATCTACCTACTCCTGTGTATTCCACGTACAACTGTACATCCGTTATGTTGCACAGTGAAGTAACTACCCACACCAATACTGTCTATCCACCAGCATTGGGGGATAAGCAGATACGAGAAATAACCAGCTACTATATCAACGTGTATGTACGCTACAAGCTTCAGGCAACCAAGGTCATTTTTGGATTCGATTTTGGTGTTCTTCACCTCTATAAAGAACGCCACCAGCACCATTCCTTGTCCTCCTTTCTCTTCTTACTTATTTTTTACAACAAATAAACCCACGTCCACCTTGTTGTTACCGATTGGGTATTGATACCCTTTCACCGAAAAGTCACCCAACCTCCGTATTGGTACGAAGTCCCGAGCGTATAGTCCTCCTTTCTCAGCTCCTGACCTCCTTTATTACACGGCGTGTATTCTCACTCTCTCCGTACACCTCTACTATTTATCCGAAACATCACGTCTACCGACTACAAATCCTTCAACGCCGATACCATGATGCGCACTGTATTCCATCACCTCTCATCACTAAACTTCTGCACTACTGTACTCGCTTCCTACTCGTAGGTCATCTTTCATACGAAGAGGTTGCGCAAGCGCTACGTCTATTGTATCAATTATTACACTCGTCAAAACTTCGCTTTCCGCTCCACTCAGACATTCAATTCCTAAACTCTTCGTCCTCACCTTTCCGTATCAGCAAATAAACTCCACTTCTGTACCACACCATCGACGAAATTTCCATACTTCTCGCCTAATGGCCGTACTCCCTTACCACTCGATGATACAGTATCATACGAGTTGTCTTAGAAAGAGCCGGCCTTTCAATGTCCTGTGGCCATAATCTCACTTTTCGCCTCACCAAAAATCTAAGATATCGCTCATCGGAGTTTCGATTAACCTCACATCTCAAATTTGCACCCCCAATCCCTCCAAGTTTCAGGATCTCCTCACCGACATCTCATCCCATTCAGACCAACACATTCTCGTATCAACTTCGCAAAATTGGCTAGTAAATCTTATATGCCCATCCATAAACCTGGATTTTAAGTATCCATATTCTCCATCACCTCCATCCTTCCAATCTGAATCTCAGTAACTATCATTCACTCCAACTTTAGCTCAGCATACGGAGTTGTATCACCTCATTACAATTTTTACATCCTTCATACTTAATTTTAACGGTGGGCTTCTTCCATTCATCCATTCGTCATTCTTTTCTCCGCATGTTTCAAAGCAGGTGCAGTTCTCTTCACTTCAGCGTCATCCGACATCGTCAAATTTATCTGATCTCTCGCCCACAGGCAGATTGCATACAACGTCCTCACGTACAACAATGACCGTCACTTCAATTCTATGCTCAAATCCCTTCACTAGAGAACCGCAGTTTATCATGTCTGGAAATTATCTAAAAGATCGGATACCTCAACTGCTGCTCGTATCAATGAACTGGAATATACTACCGCCTTCCTTGCCCTCTACTGGGCAGCCTGAAATGGGGCTTCAGTGAAACGTCTACTTATGTTAACAGACTCTTTCCTCACTTTAGCAGCGTTGTCTAAAGGGCGGTCATTCTCTTTTCGTATTTTAATCCATTGCATAAGATTCGAAGCGCTTGCACTTTCCCAGTCTATTCGTACAACGCTCCTTCAGATCAGATCCAAGCAAAATCCCACCGATATGCTCTCTTCTACATCCTAAATTCTATCACACCTACTCTCCTTTTTTGCTCAACAATTTTATCTGCTGCCTCCTTAAATTTCCTTCAACTGCGACTAGTTCATCAATATGCACAAGCTACTTTTACCCTTTTTATGCTCTTTCTGCTTTCTGCATATCCTACAACATAACCGTATGCTTTCTCCTTTTGCAGTCAATCATAGATGGACGACCTTGTCGAGTAGGAGTGGCTATGGTGTGACCTTGTCGGTACCCTGAGGTGTTTACTGTCTGGGACATTAATTTGGGAGGCAACCTTGTCGGCACTCTGCGGTGTTTGCTGTCTGTGGCATAAATATACCTTCCTTTCCAGCGTTGCTGGCCGAAAGGCCGATCAGCCCACACACAACCGAAAAAACCAAATCTTTTCGCCACCGTGGCTATAGAAAATAGGGGCGCAATTTATCATTTGGTGAATTTCGCCACTCCAGCGTTACCATTTAGTGAATTTCTTCATGGTTTTAGGAATGTGGATCGGCTCCCCAAAAGTAATTGATATTATTACTAACCCCCAACTAAACGGCACATGTCGGACCGCTGTCCTCCGTGACTATCGACGAAATCGTTCATGGTGGTAGTTTCCAGCTTTACACATCATTCTTCAATGACCGCATCATCTTCGACAACAAAGCAACGACACCCAACATCGGTGGCGCAGACGAACTGTATTAAGTCACAATCTAAATCTTGTCAGTCGCAAATATCTTACAAATAATTCAAAATCAAATGTCACGTTTGCACGTCGTTTTACAAGAATCTCGTATGTACTGAATGAAGTACACAAATATCCATCCCAATTCACTCATTCGGACTTCCGCCTGTTTAGCAAATTGCATGTTTACATTATTATTATTGTTTCAGATTTCTTCTAAGTCTAGGTACTGTATTTGTGTGCAAAGCCGCCCTCGGAGTCGTCACGGGAATTTATAAACAATTCTTTTATTTCAAGAAATAATCTGCCGCACAAACCGCACTTCTCTCTTACATAATAAATTTATGGTACACATTTTCTTTTCATAAGCTATGGAATCCCTTTCAAATTTTTACAAACCTGGGAAGAATTTTATCAATGCTTTCTTTCTTTTCCGTCGTAAACACTTTTCCAGTTCCAACATCTTAAAGACTTGCATTTTGCTTTCTACAGTCAGAAAATTCATATCTTGGACAACTTTTGACATTGAATGTACCTCCATAGTAAATGTGGAGGTAATTGAATCGATTTTTCCATGGTTGGCTTTTCTACTGTCATACAGTAATGAATACAAACATAATAAATAATATTGAGCAATAATTGATTTAATGGGAGACAATGAGACTTAAAACTATGAACATGAGTACGGAGATGAGGAACGATAAAGAGAGAGAGAGAGAGTTACATTAAAAGTTTAATTTCACACCAGTTTAAGCTTTTAGAGGTCCATCAGTACTTTTTTTCTAAATACATAGTCCCTGAGTATATTGACTATCCTTCAAGCACTTAAACCATTCAGTCATTGAGAAATAATCACTACTTAATCGTCATTTCTCTTTGTGCATTTACCCATTTACAAATCTCATCAACACATTCTTTACTTTTCTTACATTCCAATAATCCATCTGTAATTTTCGAGACGAAAACATCCTGTTCACAGTTTTGTGAAATACATTCCAAATTTGACTTGCACGATTGGCAAATATCTTTGAAACAATTTGTCATTGATTCAGCATTGTTCATCACAAATTCTCCTTGCCAACATTTCTCAGTTATACATTATTTAGTTTTAGTTCATGTTTGACACTCGTCTTTGAAACATGCGAACATGGATTCCTTTGTATTGTGAACGCCTCTATATTTCCAACATTTACCTGTAATGCATTGAATTCCTTTCACGCATGTTGCGCATTCTGGACGTTTGAAACAGTGACTACTCTTTGAAGGTGGGGTAAATACATTTACCCCATCGGCATTTCCCAGTTGAACATACACTGTTATGTGTACACCCTGCACATTCCGGTTTGTTTCTGTGGATACCGACAACTAACACAGCAGTAATATTTGAAAAACAGAAGTATGCTCAAAACCTTCATTTTGTTCAGGATAATGTACCTGACGATAGTTGACTTACGAGAATGGGGGTGATTGTTTCAGGCTTTTGAAGATAAGGTTGTTGCAAATGTGGATTTATACTGTTTATATAGATCCGTATAAAAGACATTTTAGGATGACCACCACTTCCTTCACTACAAGACGTCATTATCTGCTGAAATTAAGTTTCAATCTATAATATTTACTTTATTAAATAAAGTTGTCTATCACCAAACCTTGCTTTTCAAACATAAAAATGGAAAGAATTCAGACAATAATTATTTGTTCCATTTTACATCTATACTTGACATTGAAAATAGTATTACTAAAATTATGCCAAAATTTTGTCACAGCCATCAACTCTGAGTCCAACCTAATGAAGACATGCGTGTTCCACAACGTTTGAGTTAGCGTACTTGCGAAAATGTAGTCAACTGTAGAAACCTAGAACACAGTTTGAACAGTGGTTGCGAGGAGCATACTTTCGATTGGGGGTTGTTACTGAAAGATTGGTAAATAACTGTAATTTCAAGCCCAGCTGTGCACTGTTATCCGCGGGTATGAACAGTGCCACGTGGCATCACATGAGTCAATCAAAAAGCGCCACATTTCGCGTAACAAAAAGCCGGCATCGCCATAAGGGCTATACCGGGATCTACCCTGCACGACACGGCCCGCGTTCCTAAGAGCACCCGCTCGGGATTGAGCTCCTAACCACTAGTGTAAAGAAGGGTCTCCAGACCACTAAGCCACGATGCTGATTGATGTTTGCAACTGTTTTTGTATCTTTTTATCTGGCGCATAATTACAGTTTACAATGCCTTTCTCTTTTTACCGCCGGCCGCTTAGTACACAACTAAGTGCCCGGCCGCTTACCGAGTAAACTTGGGGGGTCTCTAAAAAAAGGGTAGCCCAGATGACGGGGATAGATGATATACTGAAATGACGAGAAGACTAAGCTGAGTAAAAACAAAAGTCAATACAAAATTCGCTGACAGAGTTTTATTAATCCAAAACTTTGGATATGACAGAACACAATAAAAACACGTGCTCGTATTTTCAAAGAACATCACTTCACAAAACATTGAAGCTACTTAAATAAGAAAACCAAGCTACATTGGTTTCCATTATTATTTGATGGCACTCTCTAACAATGCCAAGCAATCATTCTTGCATAATAAAAACGATATTGTGAGAGTCATCTTAAAATGAGAGTGATCAGAATAGAAATACTCTTGCATTAAATGTCCCTCTCAAAGTGTAAAATATACTTACTTATTATTGTCACTCTCAAAATTAGGACAATCCTTATGCTTGATTATTAATAGTCTCTCTTCTCCTCATCATCATCGTATTTATCAGATCAAACCGACCGAGTTCTATAATAGCAATTTGAAAACAATGCCAGAATATCTAACGGAATGGTCCCATGTAACTGCGTTGTCTCTGGAAGTCGGATGGGTATCTCATTTCATACATTTTTTTGTACTTAGATGTCCGCATTTGTGCGGAATGATAACCTTAGCTGGGGACCAGCATGTAAGTTGCTTTAAAATAGTGGCCACGAAATGGCTTTGGAAACGTCAAAAATTGACGTTCAATGTTTTTTCGATTAAATCCGTGTGGAACCAGAAATGGCGATTGTATTACTGTACTAATTCATTACTTGTAGAACTACAGCTCCAGAAACACAAATACTCCTAATTTGATATGGAATTTGTGTAAATTTTTCACAAATTCTCGTATCAAATTTGTGGTGTGTCATGTGAAACTTTCTCCATGTCATTCAAAGCCAATCAGAACAGACTTGACTGACACGTTACATGTTACACGTTCTTTATCTGTCGGGAAAATCAAACTCGGGATTATTAAAAGATAGTTAAAGATAGTAATAATATTAATGGAGTATCGTTTATTCAAGTTGGCAAAAGGAAGCGAATAGTTTCCGTACTTGTACTAACTTTGCGTAGCAAAGTTGGGACGCGACCGATCAATGTTACTACTTAGCATATTGTCGGTTATAATAATCGCTGTCTTTGACAAAGCAGCTAGTTATATAACCGATTATTCCAATGTTTATTTGACCGACTTAATTGACTCGATGTAACAGCTTGAGTAAACGGTTGTTAGTTCGTCGACAGTTCCACTCGTTATGGAATTCCAGCGAGACAGTGTCGCGCATGTTGGAATTCCAGGAAAGCGAGTATTTATGACTGGTCAACAAATACAATTGAGTGTTTCGTTGTACAGTAGCTCGAGTATGACCCTTGATGTATTTTTCTCGGATGATTACTACTGTAGTCATATATGAGGAACCTCATAAATACTGTATATATCCACTCTCGATCTAATTTTTTTCAACAAGAATGTGGTCATCTCCACGTTCTTGATGATCTCTTGATACATCTGCAAACTGTTGCGATATCAGAACAATCCAATTGTCTGAGAAACATCCGGGGCTTCACCTTGCCATGAATCATCATCAGTGACCGTGCTTTTTCTTACTGCCATCTTCTCAACTTCGTGGCTACTACTGCTCATTAATGACGTGAACACTCAACGGAATGCAGAACATGTCCAGGATCGGATGACTAGCCGTATGGATTGTAAAACTGGAGGTTTAGTAATGCTGCCGAAGGGGCAGTTGTAGCCCGCTGGCGTGACTACCTCCAATAGTTTACGTAGCAATCGCTGTACCAATCAAAAGTCGCCATGTATCGGGCCATAGACGGAGATACCAGATCTAGTCTGCATTACACGGGTCAAGACACGGGCCCCGTTCCTAGGTGCACCTGCCGGGGGTTGAATTCCTAACCACTTGTATAGAAAAGGGTCTCCCGATCACTAAGCCACGATGCTGATTGATGGTTGGAACTGTTTTCGTATCTTTTTATCTGGCACAAATTATGGCTCAACAGTGCCTTTCTTTCACCACCACCGGCCTCTTAGTATAAAACTAAGTGCCCGGCAACTTACCAATTAAACTTGGAGATCTTTGTCCCCATCATCATCGTAATCACCGTTTTGATCCACGAGAGCGTTTTCAGTCAACAGCCTTGCAACGATCGCTGTCTAAACATGGCCACAAGATTCAAAGAGTGTGAAAACTATGGAAGTGGACAAAAGAGATAGTCCCAATACTAGCTCGGATCAGAAAATGGAGGGCAGTATTATATGGTATATGAACAGTAGTGCAAGCCAGATGTTATCTCAGACGAAGAAGGACGTTCCTGCCATGACTGTCGCAGATGGTGCGAATGTTGCCAAGGATTGAATGAATCATAGAACGACCCCTTTTAATCTGCGTTACTCGCCATTACTCTCAAGACTTATTTTATTTGTTCCGTTCGTTCGTCGAGAAATGAAAAATTGTTGACAAGTCAGCGAAAGTAACATTGAAAGAAGCGATCCCATCTGATATGCCGCCTGTTCCACTACAAGTTAACGCATATTTACAATCAGGTCATACAAGCGGGCCAATATATTCTTCAGATGCAGCTGGCAGAGCAGATCGTTCACCGGTAAATCAGCGATAAATCCAGCCAAAAAGAGTGTTAGAATCACTTCCAAAGACGATGATCCCTGCACAAGGTCCGATTGATCGTCCTGTCTGTGAAATTCGAATGGCGAAACTTCAAGAAGAATGGCAGAATTCTTAAGGAATAGCGAAGAAGGCGTTTAGACTTACTCTGTACTAATGAAAAAACATCAACAGCTGATGAATGCCACAGAATGCGCAGGTAGTATACTATCCCAACGAGGCTGCGATAAGGGTGTGAGAACAGCCGTAAATTAATTCCTGGTACTCCGAATTATGGGTCATATTCTGGCCATCAATACAGTATTGAAGGCGGGTCAAGTCGTGGAGATGGGAATAGGTCATCTGGATCTGGAACGACAATGTATATGACACCTTTCAAGCTTGCTGGTATGATTATGACGTACATTGTTAAGTCCAATCCGGGATAGAAATCTAAATAAAAAGAACGTCTGTAGAAATTTCGTCTAGATTTAATCTACAAAGAGAATAGAATGTATTGAATTAGTTATCCGTTCTTCTTCGTCATTACTATTTGTACATAGTAAAAGCTGGCAAAAATGCTGATGCCTCGTTCATCAACAACTTGACGAGAATTTCAAGAAGTTGTTTCAGAACTTGCGAAATTCCCATACAGTAGAAACCCGCGTACATCATTATCCTGGGATAACTACCCTAATTAGCAGCCATATAACAGAAAGTTGCATAGATACTGTACAATACAGGTACTACAGGTACTATTCACTCTCCTCCAGATCGAACTATAACCTACCGCCGCCCGGAAAGAACCCAACGCCCAATTTGAATCAATACACCTCCTCACTACATCTCAAGTCTCAACTTCTGCTATCTGGGCTTTCATCCTTGCCATTCTTCTTCCTTTTGAAAGAATGCCATTCGCACCTTTTCTTTTCCTCTCTCGCCCTGTTCCCTTCGCTACAGTAATTACTAATTTCAATAAATAATATTTATTCATAGTTGCCGTCGGGTGTAGAAACCTTAGTCACTGAGTCTCCCATAGTTCATACGACGATACTTGCTTTGGCCCTATCCCCATCCGTCGTTACGCTTCTGTCCCTTTGCGCATTCACTCTCTTTCCTGCTCCGAAACTACGGTTTCCTTCCTCCGCCCATTCAAGATCTATCCTGTCTCATTTCGGTGTTACTCTCCTTTGTCCGCCCACATTGATCCTCCTCCAAACTATACTGTGACCTTACAGTACATTGACATGACTCATCTTCCACTAATATTTGTTCCCCCCGATACTCTACTGTGACCTTCCAGCGTACTGACCCGATACACCTTTCACCACACTTATACCCTCGCTAATTGAACGTTCAGGACACACACTACTCCTAGTTAATGTATTTAGTGTCAGAACTCCTTTAGTGTAATAAATTAAATAGTGTAAGTTACACTCTATGGGGTGAGAAGAAGTTACCACCAAACTAATATAGTGTAACTACTATCAGAAAATAGTGTAAACTTAAAATACTCGGCTGACTTTAGCGCAGCATATTTCAGCTTTCTTCGACCTGTAACAAGCTGCACTACACTTGGATATCCCCCAGTTTCCACATTCCTACTTCAACAAATATCCATCGCTTCTTAATGGTGTCTTGATCCCCAATTGTTGCCTGCATCGAGCGTATATAGCGTGCTCATGATGCATCGACAACACCCATTACTGATCGCAATCATCCATCTTCTGCAATCGTCTCCATCCCACAAGGCGTTTCCAACCCTGCTCCAGTAAAATGTACTCCCGCAGACACTACCGTGCGAAAATCTCAGAACGTTCTAACAATTTCACAGTGTGCTCGTGTGGTTCGGTGGATGGTGGAACATGCACATGACAATGGTACTGTAAAAATTTCATTCTTAGGCATCCGAAATTTTCCAGATCTGTTTCGATCATCAAATAATACAAACATTGTCAAGGCTATGCGGCTATAGAGGACATGCTCGGATTTTAAAAAATAAAATGGAGTTGTTTCACCACGTGGCACTACAGCATCTATTACGAGAATTACCAAGGACGGGCCAAAGATCGTTCAGCTTAAAGCAAGAGTGGGAATAGGCATAAAGCGCCAACAGTGGATATAGGCATTACACGACGATCGGCATATGGAGTTTGATCGGCTTCGCAAGTTGGGTATGAAGTTATCTTTACACTTTGCGTTCGTTGGAATCCCATATTCTGGAACACAGTGAGAATCC
>JAULBU010050505.1:0-12914 GCA_032358235.1 Odonthalia washingtoniensis | reverse complement strand
CAACTTATGTACAGCATTCATGAAAGTTTTGATGGGCTCCAGAGAAAGGTTTTGTAATGAGTTTAGGTCTATTTTGAAATGCAATTCAAATTTATTGATACATTTTTTAGAACCCTTCATTGTGTGAAGGACATGATGAGGCATAGACGGGAGTTAATTTTAAATGATCTTGATAGGGACCGCTTCAAACGATCTAAAATACAGACAAAAGAGGGTGTCAGTTTTGAAGTTTATTTACGTGATCAGTGGAAACTTTTGAACAGCAGATTCTTTCATCTAACTACGGCAATATTATTCTACAACTTTTAAAAAGTAATGTTAGGAGTCATCCCATGAATTCTGATGTAGGAAAGGCTGCTGAAGTGGTGGGAGATGAAATTATGGAGAGAAAGGATGAAAAAGTTTATTGGAGAACGAATGAAAACACGGAGAAGAATCGCTTGTTGCACTTTTAAAATTGTGCAGTGATAAGTTAGTATCATTTACAATGCGTCACATTTCAGTTTTTATCCCATTCATTTGAACCTTTCAAATTTCAAGAAATCTGGGCGGCGAAATCAAATTATTGAAAAGAAATCTATTTTTGCATATCTTTCGGTTACATATTATACTGCTAATGAGCACTAAATGGCCTTCTTTAGAAACTTTGGTAAGCAATACACATCAGGTAAATCAATCAAACCTTTACACACGTTGAAAGCCCTTCATGAGATCATTGAATTCTCTTTACGTTCTATTACTAACATAGGTGTAGATGGTTTAATTTGTCAGACAAAAGAAAGATTTATCTCAAGAGCCCACATTGTCATTTCTCCTTATATAGCTGATATACCAGAAACAAAAGATATGAACAGTGTCAAGCGAAACAATATACCGTTCTTCCTTTGTCAGCGATGTGATGTTCTACGAAACTAACTTGGCTCATTAACTACTACGTATGAAAGGACTTTACGAAGAACCAATCAGATGATTCCTCATCTTTATCTCGTTGAAACAGCTGTTTTAGATGAATTTAATTCCCTGTCTATGCTAACAATTCCACCCGTTCTCTCCACTTTTCCGTTGACTGGTATCCAACCGGAACTTGACTTATATTCAATGTTCACATTTTAGCCAATGCATATTTTATCACTTGGCGTTTCCAGAATGATCAAAGAAACCGCAAGTATCATATTAAAGAACGAAAAAAAATTTTCTACTTCAATTAGAAATGCAAGTGGTGATAAGATGTCATTCAAGACAATCAGTAAGTGAATACTGCGGCTTCTTAACAGTTTTCTTTCTAATTTTGAAGACCTTTCAATTTGTTATGATCTACATCTGGACTTCCGAAAGGGAATCATCAATGAAAATATGTCAGGGCTTTTTTCTGACAGTGGCATCCTAGGTATGTTAAAAGCATCCAACTTCGACCGCATCAATGAGGTTTCTCTTTTCCTCGGAGAAATAATTGACCGGTGTTCCGTAGGAACTATCAAAGCGCCTGTTACAACTGTATTTACTTCCTAAACTAATCTTATGAATCATAACAACTGTCATGGACGCACGCCTGGGTGGACAGATGAAGATCTGACAAGGCTAGATCGAAGTATACAAGACTTGAAAACTATTGGTAGGAGTGTATTTGAACGTTTCCAAAAATGTGATATGGGCACATCGAATTGGCATTTATTAGATCATTTTTGAATTTATTTGAGAAAGACAGGTGGGATTTGTTATATTAGTGGGGATTTGTATGAGATGGCACACAAATGGGTGAAGGCGGACTATGAAAAAACGGCAGAAAAAACTGGTAGTGCGATGTCTGAAGAAATTAGAAGACAAGAGGAACGAATTTTACAATGTTCAAATATGTGCAATAATCTATCGGTATAAATTCCAGGCAAGGAGAAATTAATTTGATTATTAACCTGTATCCAAGTAGAGTAAATTCTGTTCGAGGGGATGGTGATTCCTTAGTTGAAGGTACGGTTTCTATAAATTTTTATGATTTAGAGACATTGTACCGTTAAATGTATAAGAAACAGAATGTACTGACTAGAAGAAATACATTGAAAACATTCGTGATCGATTTGGAGGATGTTTTGGAAAAATAATGAGTGGTAAGTCTAATCAATCTTCTTCTAAAACGTTTGGATGAGAATGGATATAGTTTCCAGAATCCAGGATTGTCGAAATGGTTGTTCCAAGTTCTGCATTCGTATCTGGATGGTATTTTTCATTTCTGAATGAGATGGATAGTGGTTCGAATGAAGTCTTCATTCCAAAATCAACATTACGAATGTCTCAAAGAGTAGTTTCGAAGAAGAAATTTTATCAAAAGATCCTTGTCTGGATTGTGTAATGATTGGGGCTGAAGTTGATGTTGATATACTTGTTACAGATGGATATATGAGAATATGGTTTGAAAAAGTGTTGTCTTTCATACATATTAGGAGTGATGGATCATTTAACCATCACCGTAAAACAACTCTGATTATTCTGAAAGATCAATGGATGATGAATTATGCTTTATACAGTTTTTTGAGGTAGTACAATCAAAAAAGATACATGCTGACGAAGTAGATGCAGTGTTGAACTGTGTAAGGCTGTAGTGGCAAAAAAATAAGGAGAACCAGGAAAAAAATCGTCCCGCAAAGGTTTTTTGTCTTGTGCCATAGACGTTTATTAGAGTAAAAGTGAACTTAGTTCCCGCAGACACGGAAATGAATGTCAATTCAAACAAAGTGAAAAGAATGGTTGAATATGATAAGCTGAGGAACCTTGAGACTGGATGGGTAGCGAATATTTTCTATGTCAATCTATTTTATAAACCACGTGGTGAATTGTATGGAAATGAACAAGAGGATGAAATGATTCAGTAATAGTATAGTTATTTGGATTCTGCAATCTGATATACCACAAACTTTGATGAAGAAATCTGTTTTCTATTACTTTGTCTTCGAACAATTCGTTCATTCGCATGATCATATTATTCATCACTTCTGGTCATTGTTCGTTTCTTTTTAAATTATCCCTCTTTTTGATTACTTTTTCGAACTTCTCGTCATTTTATGTTCTTCTTTCCTCTGACACTACTATTCGTTTCATCCCTACTCTTTTCATCCGATGCGTATAATTCTTCTTCTAAAATCTCATTTAATTCTATTTCGGTCCACGTTATAGTTACTTTTACCCGTCTGTTTCTATATTTTTCTTTCTTATCAGCACCAGATGACGACTCAATCATTACGTCCAAAAAGTTATTTCCCTCTTCTTTATCTTCTTCTTCCTCATTGTTTTCATTCAATACATCAAGTGGATCATTATATCTAAAAGACTTGAATGGTGTGTCCAAAGAAGGTGATTGGAGAATGTAACAGTCTGATTCTACACCGTACTATGAACATATACACTTATAAAAGGTATTGTCATCAATACTTATGCAATACCTGTTGTTAATAGGATGTTTGAAAGCCAAATTGTATTTTCGATAATCGTTTTGTAGTCTATCTATCTCTGAACCAAATTACGGTGACTCAGATTGGAACTCTTCGATTGTATTATTCATTTTATTTTCTATAAATTTCTTCACAATTTTCATTCCATCATTCAATACAATTAAAGCTGCTACAGGCAGAAGTTGCTCCAGACTCCTTCTGGTATCTGACCGAATTGTACCACCCATCGATTTCAATTTAATTGCATGTGAAGTTGAAGACGAAGTTGATTTTGATTATTGAGTCGCTAGAATTATTTATTCATCCATTCCATACTCATTTATTGGCGCATTAATTCCTTCGTATTACTCTGCTACAAGTTTAAATGAGTCGACAATTGATGCCATGATCGTGTCCAATCTTATTATTGGCATTATTGTGGCATCTCCATCATGGTTTATATTTGTTTTTCTAAATGCCCGGAATGAAATTTGTGCTGGTTGATTTCGAAACAATGTATCAACTCCATCATCATTGAGCTTATAATATTTTTAACAACGGTTTGAACAAATATTTGAAAAACTGCTTGTTTTCCAAAATATCGTAGCTCTGTTACCATTATAATGCACGTGGTGAAACTTGTTAACAGATTCTGAAAATTTCTTAGCCTCCATATCAGTACCTCAATCATCATATGGTTTGCCACAGGCAGGAGAAACTATATAACCATATCCAAGACATTAAAAATACAATTTGTTTCAACTTCGCTTTTAGGCCACTTATACAACATGAACTGCTGATTCGAACCTTCTGATAAATACTTCGCTTCCAGAAAAAAATTTAGAGGAAACTTTTTCAGTTTTGACAGATGGTGCTTTCTCAATTTTGAAGTGAGAGCGAAGAACATGTATAGCACATTGTCCTATAACATTAGACATGACATAAACAGATGATGTAACCATTTCCGCATCTTGTGATTCTTCCATTAGACAGTGAGGAAAATACAGAGCTTTATATTCAATACGTTGCTTCATTTTGTTTAAATAGCCCATGAGGGGACTTCCCAGTTGGTGAAACGAACCGTCACGCGCAATGTTCTTGTCAAAATCAGTAACCTCAGTACATCTTCTTCTCCAGTCTCTGTCCTATAGATCTTCTTCCCCATCATTTATTATATTAGTATCCCAACCTTGATTTCATTTCATACCCGAAAATGATGAAAAACAATCTCGGAAACATACTGATGTTCGTAAAACGTTATTCTACCAAAAAGGTTTTTTATATATTTTAATAATCCAGTTGGTAACATCTTCTCAGCCATCTACATTCCGAGACATTAATTGTTTTCCTTAAATGTTCTTTCACCCTTACTACATGTTGATTAGTTCGTAGTTGTAATGTTTTCTGCACACTCAGAATTTATTCTTAGCTTCTCACTGTCCTGTTTCAAAAGACATATATACTCTCTGTACAGATTTAGACTTCGCACTATTTGCGAGGCAATTATTTGGTTGTATCCAAAATTATATTTCTTATCGTTATTCCTTTCAGTTGGTATAGTGGAAATACTATTCACAACACCAGTTTCTTTTACTAGGGAACTCATTGAACGCGGACTAAAGCTAATTCCATCATTACCAGGAAAAGATAAATCATCATCACTATTACCCTTATCATATTTTCTACTTTCTTGTGCTTTCCTCCCATTTTGCCTTTGTAGTCGTTACAGAGAAGAATCACAATTGGGGTGTCTCATTTCACGCGGAGCATGATTAATATCATCATTAACAGGAACAGGCAAGTAAACATCATTATATCATTATTATCCTCCCTACTTCCTTGGTCTTTCCTCCTTTTTTGTATTTGTAGTCGTGACAGAAGAATCACGATTGGAGCGTCTTATTTCACGCGGACGATGAGTAATTTTATCATTAACATGAACATACTAATAATCACCATCACCATCACCATCATTCCTATTGTTTTATTGACTTTTCTTCCTGTTGCGTCTTTGTAGTCGATTAGGGAGTCTCATATCATCATTTACTACGGAATGCATTGCACGCGGACAATTAGCACATCCATAATTAACGACAAGATGTAAATCTCTATCATTTTCAAATCATCGTTTCTACTTTACCCGTTTCTCTCGTTACTTCTTTGTAGTGGTGACATCTCTAAATTGATAATAGATAAAGAAAATACTTACTATTTATATGATGACAGATTAGAAGTAATATAAAGGGTGAAAATGTTGTGGAGTGGTGATATGATTGTACAGTCGGAAGGAGTAGAAGATGAAATGGTGTAAATAGAGGAAAGAACAATATGAAAATGCTGGCTTTTGATATTGAGAGATTCCTTAACAAATATGACTCTATTGGATCGGTTGTCGTTATGGGATGTAGAATAGTCAATAGTCCACAGGAACGATCACAGACGATACAACAGTTGTTACTTTCGTCAAGAAATATCATAGCTTAAAACAGATAGTGTCACAGAGGAGATACAGATCACCCAATGGTTCACACGCCCGTGCAGTTAGAAAGGTGTGTTAAAACTGCCGTGTAGTTATGATAAGATCGTATAACCGGGTAGAATAAGAATACGAAACGGTTTAAATTCAGAGGGTAAACCAGAATAAGTCTGGAGATTGATATGAAGCGAGATGTGGACTGAGATTACTGTTACTTAAGGGGAGTTAATAGCCATTCAAATTCCTAAATACTTCGGTTTTAAACTGAGAAGAAGATAACAGATCGTTTCTACTCAGAAATAATAAATAGCCGTTCATATTGAAAGGAGTCTGTAGTATTGGTCGGACAGATTGAATCACCACAAGGAGTGATTTCGGTTTTTTAGGATACCTCTTATTGTTGTCTGAAAAGGTAGTAACAACATGGTAAATGACCTCAGTCAGTTTCATTAACAGGTGTAGTTTACGTCTTATTATTTTCTGAAACGTAAGGTAGTAAACACCATGATGGATAACCTCGGTTTGATTAACACGTGTAGTCTCCATATAAGATTAAATAAAATCAGATGTAATGTAAGATTATCACATTGAATGTACAGGGATGAAAAGTATAATTTTTTTTCATATATTATTTTGATATCACAAATTTGTTCATTCCCAACAATCCGATAAACTTTAAAAAGTAACGTTGAACAGGAAATACATGTTAATGATGATTCATTGTATTTGAGAGCCTTTTGGAAAAACCTCTTACTCTCATTGCTACCACTTTTTTCATTCTTGTGAATCTTTGTGGATCAGGTGCAAGGTAAATTCAAAGTCCATTTCAATCATTTCTTGGGTTAACTACTATGCTCATTCCATAATACCTCCATCTACCATCCATCCGTCAGTGCCTCCCTGCTGTTTGTTACGTTCATCACACCAAAATCTACCATCCAAATTCCAATGCCTCATTTAATTTGTTCCTGTCCATCATATCTCCATCTACTGTTCAACTACAAGCTACTACATTTCGTTTGCCACGTCCATCGTACTTCCAAATACCATAACCTTCCAATATCTCCCCACCGTTTTCCGCGTCCATGTAGTACGCTTTCATATTCATCGTTTCGTTCGACTGAATCTTGTGTTTCCGAAAAAGACCAAACATTTTTTGGGATGTCAAAACGTTTAATTTTTTTTGATCTGTAAAAATAATTCCCAAAATGTTTTTGTCCTGCATCAAAATAATGTACGTGTTTCCAAAATTACAAATTTTATGGACTGTTCATTTTGTTAGCAATTTTGATAAACGAAAATATTTCCGGAAAGCTCAAAATGTAAGAACTTGCATCACCGAAATTTTATTGGATTCCCGAAAACTCCTGCAACCAATTTTCATCTCTAAAACTATTTTGAGGTTTTTCAAAACAATTTTGACGACCATCGAAATTGTTTTCACAATCGAAATCAGTACAATTTAGACCTCCGTCGCATCATTTTTACCGAACGTAGTAATTTTGAAACAGCACTTCTTAAAGAAGTAGAGATTTGTAGAAGCATGTCTTCTCTGGGATTTAGATGTGCTCATCCATCTTGTTATTTTTCATTTTCTACCTCTAACGGATTGGAAAAGAACGTTTGCATGAGTCATGATGTCGTGGAGCAAAACAATGAACGCAGGAATAAACGCCGTCCTCTACTTCTACCTCCATCCTACCAAGTTGGGGGATTGGGTGATAGAATCCAAGTTGACTGGATGATAAATCAAATAAACTATGATGATTCTGAATACAACGGACAGTACCTATCTACAATTGAAGAGATAATATCAGAAGATCTACGGGAACCTCCATCGAGTTTTTGTGATGATGGTAATGACGAAGAAAATGTGGAGATGAATGCTATTATCGATGAAGTATTCTCAATCAGTGTAAAGGTAGGAGACAGTGTATGTCATCGGTTATTCACAGTATTTAAGAAAAATAGTAAAAAATTGGAACAGTTTATTCAAAGACACAATAATATGGATGATATAAGAGAGTTTCTGAAGCTCAGAACGGAAAGAAAAATATTATGAAAGGAGTTCAAGGCAGAAAATAATATGTCGGCAAAAGGAATTAATTACGAAGTGTATTGGAGGGATCCCATAGATGTTTTGCGCTGTCAAATTAAAATCGTTCGGAGGAAAGAGTTATATACGAAAGGTCCAACCATTTCACAATTCAAAGTCACCCTGTTGATTTCATATTTGGGTGTGGAGGCGGCAGCGAAAGCTGAAAGAATTATTAAGATGTCGAATGAGAGAAATGTAACATGACGTACGATTACCGTTGACGGAGAGCAATTGTTCGTTGCATTGTTGCAGATATACAGCGAAAAGTCACAGACAATATCATTGAAGACATCACCATTTTTAGATTCTATCCACTCCATCCTACTCTCTTCAATTTCAAGGAAGAATGGAGACCAAGAATTATTTCATGCGGTGACTCAATAAATGGTTATCTCCATGTCTAGTTCACATAGGCAGGAAAAATTGGAAAAGAATTTCGAAAAATGAATCGATATTTCTAGCTGTCGTGCGATTATCTACCGTTTTCTTCTGGGATGCAGGGCTACTGTCCTTCTTCCCATTCGCGCGCCGTTTTCGTTTCGTTTCGCGCTTTGGTGGAGCTTCCCAAAAATAAAGTATGTCGGTGATATTAGTAGTACTGTTCTCCCGATGGCGGCAATACCGGAGGAGAACTACGAGAGTAAATTTCAAAGCGTTATACTCACATGGATAGAAGATCACTTGGATGTAACAATCAAAGCATACAACATGTTTAACGGCATATTCTATATTCCCAGAGTCTTCTGTCGTCAAGTACATATTGAGCTCAACGAAAAACACCCCCTCATTTGTTTATTCAACCAGATCTCAAAGAGCTCCAATCAGTTCTTCACGTGAGACAAGATAAAGACAGGAAAGAAACCCTGTAACTAACCGCTTGCTCGTCCAATATTTGCTTGCCAGACAGGACCCATTTAAATTTCACGTACGGCCTGATAACTGGAGAACTTGTATATACTATGATCGCTGACTTATAAGTTGTAATAATTACCGGTTGCGACTACCATTCAAACGATTATTTCCCCCTTATTCAAATTATAAACTGAATTTATTTGCAATTTTGCAGCAGCAAGTGTATTAAGCTGAAATGGCCAAAATGTGGAGATACCTCCGTTCTTCCGATCTGAAGCCATGAAACGTCCTCTTTCATATTCATATTTAGTTAAAAGTTATACGGCGTACGATATACCTCTTCTTGGCCACCGTGAACCGGTATTCTTCCCAATTTTATCGTGAAAAAACCCAACTCCACAATCCTTGTGGAATCAAATATGTTATTAGGTCTAACGGTTATATAGTTAAACAATGGCTTGATCGGGGATGGAATCCAACTGTAATCGTGCAGGTAACTCGACTTGAGCTCCGAAACGACATCATCCTTGAATAGAAAATTCGATCCCTGGTGATAATAGATCTCCGGCCCGGTACTGGTTGTCATTTCTGTTGCTGCCTACCTAATTTGGTGCTCAGGACCGGAGCCACTTGTATGATTTCGGAAAACGAAAATGGATGTTGTCGTTGAAGTTGAAGGATAAGGGAGAAGAGAGGAGAGAGCTGAACGTGAAGAATTGCGATTTAGATGAATACTACGTTTGGTCCTCCGGACCGAAGCCTCGTGTATGATTCCTGATAACGAGTGTTGACCGCGGCGATAAATTTTACATATATATTTTTTAGTTGCCAACTTTGCCTCGTCCTCTGGGTTGAAATCGCTTGTTCGATTTCTGAAAACAAAATTGGATGTTGTTGTTGACGTTAAGGCAGAATAGAGAAGAGAAGTAAAACCAGGAACCGGAAAGGAAATGTAGATGTCATGTTGCAAAGATTGTATGTTGCGAATTTCATACTGCTGTAATTTGTCAGTACATTAATGTAGAAAAAAAACAAAATCGCCTTTTTTGTACTTGATTTACTACTTTTTAAAAAAATGTGAAAAAATGTGAGGAAAAATGTAGTAAAATAATTACAAAAAAGGCAATTGAAATTTTGAAACATGTTGCAATCGCCTTTTTCTAATTGTTTTACTACATTTTTTTGAAGCACAAATTAAATTGTGACATGTCTCAATTTTTTCAAATGGTTCGTTACACGTTTCTTTCTGTAAAAGATTGAATCTCTCATGATCGACCCACCTTTTTTCTCAATTTTCTCCTCTTCCTATTCTTCTCATCCATTTGGTCTAGAAACAGAAAAGATTCTACATTTATTTATTCATCAACATCAACATCGATGTTAGCATCAACATGAAAAACTTCAACGTTACCATCATCAGCTTCACATTCCTCATTTCTCACGTATCGACATCAACAGCAACATCACCATCAACCGCAATAATAACAACAACTGCATTGGTAACATGTCTTCTGATTCTATCGACGACAAGCGAGACATCAGTAACTAAAATAACTTCGGTAATGTCTTCAAGTTTTATTACTGGGATCACTTATGTCCGCTGGGAAATTCGAATATACTGAGAACATGTTTAGCGGACCGAAAAGGACGACCAGATGATGTCTTTATTTTACTCCAATTCCTGTTGAAAAATACGACTTGTATTTTGTCAATTTAAATATCGAACTATTTGAGCGCTAAACCGTCTAAACTACAAGCGGCGTTTCGGACTGATTCATCTTTTGGTGATCTATCTGATTCCATTGAATCTTCTCCAGAGCATTATTTGTCTATTAAGGTAGGAAATGGCCCTATATATAGTTTTTTCATTGCGTTGGGAATGTACTGTATCCAGATATTGAGGACAGGCAACGTATCAAAGGTTTTATGTCATGTTTTGCGCACGGCAACTCTTCTCGAATCTCCAGCTGTTGAGAATCTTACATCAGAAGGATATCTCATGTGTAATGTATTGAAGGTTTTGCCGTTCATACCAGAATCGTTCGAAGAAATGCCGTATCAATTGGTCAAATTCGTTAGAAAATATCTTTTTGCCTCATTTTCAGCTTCTGAATCCGACTTTGCTGCTATGAATGTTTCTATAAACTTCGTGACTCGTGCCTACTATATTTCTTGGTTGTTAGAGCGTGTATCAAATTCAAACCTCGGTATACACGCATTTTGTAAGCTTTCCTTAGAAATCACGAAAGTTAACAACATGGATTTAAGCCCATTGGAGTCAACTCTTTGACTGGAGAAGGTTCCTCATAAGTTTGGTCCTGTTTCAAAATGGCTTGCATCTTCTCCTCCACGTTTTTTTTGTTTGTGGGATATGTTATTCACGCTTTTATCTTCAACGGATGAATGGGCAGTGGCCTTGTCATCCTTCTCCCATTCTCACTCATTGTTGAAAAAGGCATGTGAGCGCTCGGAAATCAGGCCTTTTGAAGTACCGGCTGCACTGGGATTGCTTATGTCAGCTGAGAAAATCCTATTTCCTGACAATATGTTTAGCGGACTAATAATGTGTTTTGCGAGTATGCATGAAGGAATGATTTTGCTGTTTGAGACAGATATTATAAACAGTAACCCCAGATTAAACCTGAATCTTATTTCAAGGATATTTTCCCCCACTCAAGCTCTTCTTGAGCGTGAAGGTTCTGAACCATTTGAGAATCTGATATGTTTAGTATATTTGCGGTTTGTTTGGCAATCCTGTGTGGCTAAGTACGTGTTCTGCGCGGAATGAGATTGCCCAATGAACTTTAAAAAGAGTTGTTTCTGTTACTATTCAGGTTGTTGAGGAATTCAACGAAGAAGTTATAAGCTCTGAAGCATGAGTCATGGAAACAAGCGGTTCTCTACTTGTGTTTACTTCTAGATGCTATATTTTCTGGTTTGTCGGAGGATCACTCATCCGTGTTTGATTTGATTGAACTCCCTGATGAGGATGGTACCGAACAGAAAATATTGAAATGCAAGACAATTTCAGAATTAAAAGTTGATGGTGTAGCTGCCGATGGCAACAATGCGGCGATTACAGGTTCACCCAGTTCAATGACTTCGTCGATGTCTGAAAGTTCTGGAACATCGAAGCTTTGCACCTATACTACAACTGGAGACCAGTACGTCGAACAACATTGGTACTTTTGTTATAGCTGTGATCTCGCTGGTTCGGATGGTGTTTGCTCCGTATGTGCACGTGTTTGTCACAAAGGATGCGAGCTGGCGTACAGCAAATTTGGTCGATTCTTTTGTGATTGTGGTCACGGTGGTGGTATATCTGGAAATGACGGCTCAGGAGTTACAGCAACATCAGAAGATAGGAGTGCGTCAAATTCTAATTCACAGGGTTCAAGTGGTACGAAATCTGGACTACATGTTAAAAGTCGAAAGCCATGCATTTGTCTCAAACACCCTGTCCATGAAGAGACGAAATCGGAAACATCTTCCTCTCCTTCAAAGAATGTTAGGGCTCAAAGTGCTGTACAACATTATAAGAGAGAAATATTAGCTGGAGCTGCTCTACGGAAAAAGCTTTGTGAGTATTTGAAAGCAACCAGGAGTAATAATGCCACTGAGGCGACTGTGAAAAGGCTTGCAATCGTGGAAAGGACGTTTTCTGAAATTTTGGAGGATGTAGACAGTCTCAAATTCCTACATGATGTAGCTCTCTATCTCGTCAGAGACCTTGACGGTTGTGAAACAGTAACTCCTCCTCGTTATGAGGTCATGACATCTGACGATGCATCTTCTTTTTCAAAAGATTTATTTAGTCTAAAGTCGTTTCAAGGAACTTCATCAAGTGGGAAGAAACTTAAAACAAGTATGGTCCTCAAGACAGGCAGCTTTGATGTACTCTCGTCTCCCTCAGAGAACGTGTCACGATCAGGCTGGGGTTCACATATATCTTATTCTCCCTTCCACAAAGTTGCTGTCTCGTCAGTGAAGAGTGGTGCTATTGAGTTTGTGGATATGTCCGATGCTATTCTCACCAATAACAATGCTGTTGACAAAACGGTTTCTCCCC
>JAULBU010050494.1:0-12918 GCA_032358235.1 Odonthalia washingtoniensis | reverse complement strand
ATCGTTTCTTTCTACATCTGTAGAAAATTTTGGGTGTTTGCATAATTTTTTGTATGCCAAATGATTCAAACATACCACGTGATCAGTGTCCTTGTGGTCGTAGCTCATTTTTTTAAATGTTCTTCATGTGAATCGCAATTTACATGGAAAGAACTTGTGATTCTGTGCCACCAGTTGGATTTCAACTTGAAACAAGACGCTGTGATTTTCTAAACTTTTGAATGTCTGCGCTTAGTTGGTCAAATTTGGCATTGATTTCCTTGGGTGTACGAGCTGCATATCGCTCTCGGCTGATGTCGTCACTCGTAGCACGCGCCATAAATTCACGATTAAGTGTGGTAATGAACCGATTAGCGGTCTGATCTATACCAACCAACGGCTCTTCGGACGACGCGACCCAAGCTCTCACTAAATTGCAAAGCTACTGAGCTTACCACGACGCACCTCGTCCCATATTGACCCGTAAAGTTGGTCGAAGTCAGTCTGTGTGTGTGGGTGCAGTCCGTCAGTGTCGGTGAGTAGGTGACGGGATGGTGTGCGTGGTGTGTGTGTGGATTATCCTGTTGGGTTCGTGCATAATTTGTGGCAAAATGTGACTTTCATCGGCGTTCTTTTCAAAGTCTACATGTACAAGTGAAATAAAACTTTAGAAATGTGAATAGGGTTAGGAAACTCCCTACTTCTCGAAAAATAGGGAACAAATTGTTGCTATCCTATCGAATAGGGGGGGGGGGGGCGTAGGGACAAAAATGCGCGGTGGTGTTGCAAAAAAATTTTATCCGAAAAATTCGTAAAAATAGGGTTAGAAATCATGCGGTGAGCATGCTCTAAGCGACAAATTTTAGTGCAACATGTTATGAAAGGGGAATGAAATTTTGCAATAAACTCGCAATGCTCATCGAGAACGAACACTGGCCTCCACTGCGATGACAGAAGAAGATCGAAATATTAACACGATAATAATAAAGAGCGACAATTATTCACAATATAAATATGAGACAAAATCAGTTTATTATTAGCAAATGCAAGATGATATTTTTGATTTCGTACTCAAAGGAACCTAGTTACTAACTTAGTTAGTAATCTCTCTTCCTTTACTTCTAGTGATGAAATAATAATGAAGTTGTATTTGTATTAAAAGAATGAACATATAAGGAAAGACCATTTGATTCTATCTAAATTAAAGAAGATTAATTCATAACATACAGTTTAACATGAAACTTGATTTCTTCCCAAAGATATTTATCGGAATTCCGATAAATTTAAAAGAAATCGGAAAAATTAGTGATATGGTAGGATTATTTGGAACAAAAAGTATGAATTATTGCTGTCCTGTGACAGAAAAATGTATTTTATTTAGAATGTTGCCATCGCCAATGAAATGAATAAAAGGACATCGGACATCGAATATATCTTTAGTATGAATGATCCCATTCTGTCTGAAATGTTTTCGGAATGAGTTAAGTTCCATATTGACAGTTGCGGTTAAAAACGATTCAACCCCATTTATTTCCGAACCTGCTGAACTATATGCCAATCCTATAAAATAAACCACGCAACATTATATTCTTGTATCTGCTTTATGGATGGCGCATTAATCTAGATGAATCAGCCATAAGGTTCAGACCATTTTCAACGTTCATGGTATTTAGAACACAAGCGATTTAATTTCCCTATATACAAAACTATCAAAACACCTGAGTGTAGTACAATGCAACCAAAGAAAGGAGCCGACGAGTCACTAAAGGTGTTCGAAGTCTTCTTCCCGAGTAGCTCGTAGATTGTAGCATTTCACTAAAAAGGGAAGGAAAAGGCAGGTATATGCAGATAAATGTAGTTGTTGACTTTCGGACGAATAGTCATGTCGGGAGATGAACTGACAACAAGAGTCGATGGAGTGTCGATTGCGAAAGCACGCTTTGTGCGAAAGTACTGGATGATCGGGTGACTACCTCGTGAGAGGTGGGGCTGAACGATGGTACTACTGGTGAAGCACGGCCAACGTTGGGCTAATGAGTTAACAGCGCTTGAATAGCGGGGTCGATGGCTCACGCCTGCGTTGACTAATGAAGGCCAATGCCAAAGGTGATTAGAAGAACGCGTCGAAGTCAAACTATGGTGGCGGTTGAATTCCGATGAGCGCTTGTGTTTATTATCATTAAGGGAAATCAGGGGGAAGAAGCCTCTTAAGTAGACTCCACCCGTCGCCTGGTGGCGAACGGGGGAGTGTACAGTACATCGAGTACAGTAAGATGTTGTGCTCGGTGTAAAGCTATACGGAAAACACGTGGCCGATGGTTCAATTTCTCGAACCAGGCCAAATGCAGAAGACGTGACAGAAAACGCGACAAAGCGTGACAAAAGTGTGACCAAACGTGACCAAACGCGACGAAAAGGAATCGACTTGGAATTGACCTCAGAGCTGATGAGTTGCCGTCCGATTGCATCACACTGAGGGTCTAATTTCTCATATGTATGTACATAAGAATATCCAAAATCATGACATGAACCTGTACCAGAATAGCTGAATTAATGAAATAATTTCAAAGTAATTAAATAGAAATAACAGACAACTTTATTTATTCGGAGATCGAGCTTATTTGTTGAGAACATGGCTAATTATAGGGTACAGAATGATGACGGCAGCAGTACCAGAAAGATATTTTACTAAGTATTGGAGTATTACCAGAACTGCTTTCTAATGAAGCTTTAAGGATTAGAAGAACACGTGAAGTTCAAAATAGCTACAGTGGTTTCATCAAGTAAAAAGGAACCAATCTCAGGCGTTGTTATGCAGTTACGGACACTTCTATTTTTTTGCGCATTTTGAAACATTTTTTCGCTTGCGTCTGACCATATTTAGAGTATTCTGCCGTGATTTACTCGTTTCTTTCCGCCACTGTTGTATACTCATTGATCCGATGGCTCCGAGGAATCGAAATGTTGAGTGGAGTAGGAGTCTTACTCTATTTTACAGTACGATCCCCCTTTCGTAGCTGGGTGGTAGTTGGCGCCAACTTCAGTGCGGTTTGCCACACAAACTCCCCTATCTTTAATAAACAGAATCGTGCTTCAGACTTCAATCGTCCGCAAAGCTTTAATTCGACTTTATCGTCTGATAAACTTTGGCTTGGACTTCATCCATCTATGAAGACGTTAGCTCTAGATATCGTCTTACAAGGGTCTCAATTATTTAGTCTCACGTTACTCGTTCTGTTAATGGCAGTACCATTTTTCACGTTTCCATCTGAACAGGTATATATATTAGAGCTTTCTGTACTGCCATGTACAGTGCAAATTCTCGATCGCACCGACTCTTGTCACCCGTTTATCGCTCGACACGATTACACGGCGGGATTTGAATTAAACCTAATCAAGATTTGCATATATCACACCTCCACTTTTAGTGGAGTTCAACCCAAAAGAGCTACTCGGACAGAAGTACGCATAAAACCCTTTAGTTTCTCGTTCACCACTTTCCTGGAATTCCATTGCCCTATACTGAAATTCTTTTTCAATAAACTGGTTTTCTGTGCAATTTTATGATCTATCTTCATAAATGAGAGAAGGTTTCTTATTACTTTGATTTTAATCCACCATCATTATATTATTATCTAAGTCTTGAGTAAAATTATAATAGTCCTTCCGATTTGGACTTTCTGGTAACGCAGCCAAGAATCCTATGAAAACCTTTTGTTCTTGATTCCCTACAAGACATAGCGTGTGTGAAAGGAGTGCAAAAAGTGTGCATATGAACGAATTAATGTTTCAACATGCCCTATTTTCTGTTACGCGGATGCACTTCTTTTTCTTCAAAAATGTTCTATTTGCTCTCTTTTTGTACCATATTTCCCCGTTACGTAACTTATAAGTTCCGTAACGTTATCACATTCCCATATGCTCTCCTTTCTTTTATAAAGATACCCTTCTTTTTCGTATATTGTTATAACTGCCATATTTTCGCACCACATTTACCCCTATTTGAGCAAGATGCTCTTTTATAAACCCTTATTTATCATACCTATTTCTCTGATGGATACTTTGTAATCCCATCTTCACGATTCCATATATTGATGTCTTTTGTCAATTACTAGCCCCTTTCATCCATGTTTAATTTCCACTGCAATAGCATATGTTCTTTCTCTAATTTCCTTTCCTCTCCTCCAAGTCTTTTTTGTTCCAGTTTTAAACCCTACTCATTTTTTATGAATTTCGAATATATTTAGTTTCTATATTTTACGCTTTCTTCAAAAATTAAAATGATTACGTCATCCGATTCATCATTATTTCAACGTTCAATTCTGCTTGTACATTCTTCCCATTTGATACCCTATCCTTTTCATTACTATTATTTTGTTTTGATTCAATACTAGTCGTTGGTGTTCGTCTGTCATCTTCCCCTCGCATATCCAGACGTTTTTCAAATACTGTTTTCATCCCTTTTTTGTCTACGTCTTTCTTCGATCTCGTCCATCCCCAACACCAAATATACAAACCATTTCTAAATCTCTTCATAAATCTCAGTCAGGAATCCCAGTTGCTCCATCATTTTCCTTACGTGTAGTACGATTTTCGTCTATAAGTTTCTTAAACTTGTCGCCCAAGGTTTTCCATGACGATTTTTGTACATCCTTCAGTGCATCACACGACACCAACATCAAAAAATGAGGAATCTTCTCCGCCTCATACTTTGTCTGAAGTTTCCAGTTCATGGTAACGTGCACTACAATTATTTACAGGCATTTTTAATAATTGCATATCAAGTGTTTTGTTGAAGCAAATTCTTATTTTCCTTGAAATTACCTGAGTTTCGTCATTAGTAGTTCTCAAGTTCAAATTTCTTCCCACCTCAGCGCCGGCCATTCCAATGGATTAGATTATAGGGTTTGGTGTCAGCCTTGGTGATATTTCATCACTTTAATTTGTCATCACGGGAATGGGAGTGGCAATTGTTGTCATGGTCGGAATTAGGGAATTTCCTGTGTTTATCACAGTGGAAAAAGCGGTGGAATTTATTGTGTCACATCCAAATTGGCGAGGCAATTATTGCCATAGTTGGAGTTGTGATCCCTTACAGACTGGGAGGGGCACCAATCTCCACCATCAAAAAGCAAGGTCTATCTCCAATAACGTTTCGAACATTCCGAACGGTATAGGATGAAGACCTTGTTTTTTGATGATGGGGATTGGTGTCGTTGTTTGAGCCAATCCGTTTTCTATTGTCGATTTGGATCATTATGTCCTTTCATCGACGTTAATCGTGTTCTAGATGCAGGATGAGAGAAGGAAGTACTGTATGCGAAATGGACTTCGCATACACCGAAAGTAAAAGATGAAACATACTTTTATTTTTTTGCTTGCTTGGCCCAAGGTTTCTAAAACGTGTCAAAAAATAAAGTAAGACGGGAAAATAGCCCTTTACCAAAGACGTCTTAATTTTTTATTATCAACAATGGTCGATTTTGGCAAACGCATACTTCAATAGTGGTTGATAAAAACAGTAGTGTCTCACCAATGTTGATTGAATTTACCCACATTTGGTATGAACATCTCTATAAAATGGGCTGTTTATAGACGAGATTTTTCCGACTTTTCAATACATTTTGGCCAATGACGAGCCAACCCCAAATTTCTGCAGACTCTATAATTGAATTTGGTTTTAAATTTTTACAGTCAGCGGCTTAAAAAATAACCTGCCGGTGTCTGTACTAAAAAATTAAATGATGTCTCCCGTGCACCACACCGATCCTTTGAGGCAAATACTGCTTTGCGTTCTGATTTATCACTTTCAGCATCAAGTACCAGTTGAAATGGGACCCAATTTATTTACTACAAGCACTACTAATACGGTGATGGACAAATATACGAATCCTCAAACCGATCCCCGGCCCTGACAAACGACGGCATTACATGCTGTGCAAAATGAACAAAATGAACAATTTGATTGAACACAAACAATTTTACGCTCCCACATTGCCGCATCTTCTTCGCAAACCGGAAGATGAAAATGGATTAGTCTACCACCAGAAGTGGAAGTTAGACTACTGAAAGAAATTAAGGCACACGGTGCACAAAAAGCTCTGTTTAGACGATCAGATTTGTTGTTTATCTCGATTGCAGTGAAAATGAACGAAACAGGACTACTACCTTTTCAAACCGATGCAAAAAATTGCAGGGACAGTTTCGGATATCTCATCAAAAATTGGGAATGAAGCGACATAGCGCAACAAGAAAAGTAGGGAAGTACCGAATAATTTTCAGAGTTTGACAAAATTTGTCAATTTCATCGCTTAAATCGCAACATAATTAAATTATGTTGCGATTTAAGCGATGAAATTGATTACAACGAACTAGAGAGATGTCGAAGTAGAACGAGTAAATGTGAGAGACGAAACTCTCTTAGTATCAGGGAAAGAAGTACGCAGTTCTGCAATTAATCCGTCAAAGTGGAGAAGTAGAGGAAGAAGGATCGGTGCAACAAAGTACACCACCTAAAAAAAGACACCTTTCCTTTCATGGAGATATGAATAGAACAATTAGCGTTCTTGACTATGCAGAGTAATGCAGAACAGCATTTAAAGAAAAGGATGAACAAAGAGAAATTATACGCTTTGCTCTTGACACAGAATGATCTGTGTTTGAAAAATCTGTACACGAGACGAACCGAAATTTAGAACATCGACGCTTAAAATTAGAAACGAGGAGGATGACAAGCACAGAGGGACTTGATTCAAGCGAATGAACATAAGTAAATGGTCTCATTTCAGCGAGAAATGATCTCGGGTATGAGGCAACGAGATTCAGAACAGTCTCTGAACGATTTGCCTCATAAAATGTACAGAACGTATTATTGGATACGTTAAGATCGATAAAGAAAACGCAGAACATACTTACTGAAAACCGAACATATTTTCTTCCAAAGAAGGAGCATCGCAATTAAAGTACTGGCTTGTTTGAGATCCGTACAACCAAGATCTGAAGTTCCAAAGCAGCGCACCGACAATGTAATGTAAAACAACTAGGGTTATGTAGATTATATTTTTTCTTGTAAAATCGATGTGAGTGAAGTATTTTTTAATATCTTTAAACCCCCACTCACCCGACTTCCGGAGTTTGTTAATTTTGGTGTTAATTTTTCGCTGAATCTCAGTTAAATTTGAACCTTGGTATGCTATTTGTAAATATTACTGCAGAACATTCGCGCTATCATCGTATATATATACTGTGATAGTGCGAATATCCTGTCACGTCAGTTTTATATAAAGAACTGACGTCCGTTCATGATTAGCGATATTTCTTGGAAGCGCAGCTTCCAACTGTGAAGTTCTGAAAGGAGCCATGTCATGTCTACGTGGTTCGAACGGCCCATAAAAGTGAAATATGATTCCATCAGGCAATCTTACCTATTGAAATTTTACACTGTCTCGTCTTTTGTGACCTGAGTATGTCGCTCTTTGAAGAACAAATTTCGGACTTGCAATAAAAATATGATTCCTGTCTATGGACCCTACGAAATTGTCGTAGCTGAGCCTTTTCTTCTATGACGTATGCATACAATTCTGACCGATTTCGAATGAAATCATCATGGAAGTCCGTGATGAGACTTCCAAAAGTAGATTTGAAAATTTCAAAGCACTCATAAAATATTTCGTTGAGCACACCCAACGTCTGACCGAACTCCAACTAGAGAGCTGGCCACCAATTTGCCGTCCCAAGTTGAATGCACATTAAACAAAATGAAAATATAAAATTGGTCCTGTACCGCCTTCTCTTCGTAACATTCATTGCATCCGACCAATGCACAATTTTTTCAAATTTGTAAATAAATTCCTTCTCGATGCGATAATTTTGAAGGCATACCTTATCATCGTTAAGTTTCAAATCGAATTTGATGTATTTCAGTAAATTGTCCCTGTCCTCAAGCAGTTGCAGCTCCTGCCTTTCTTAATTTATCCCTCTTAATAAAACAGCGATCAAACTGAAGGATGCATCTATTCCTCGTACTCTTATAAGCATTGTTACATTAGATACTGCCCGTGCTTCTTGTTCACTTTTGCATGCATCAAGAATGCGCATGTTAACGATTTTAGGGCCATTGGTTATATAATAAATAAAAAATTCGGAGGAGGGAGGCGGTATATAATTATGGGAAGAATGGCAGGCTTTAACTCCTCACGTGTACTGTTCTGAGTACTTTCTTTCATAATTACGTTACTAGATATTACTAAGTTAGTAATATCTGGTAAATAAGTACTCAGGGCCGGTTTCGGGTAAAGGGATTAAGTAAACTTATGTAGTAGTGGAGGGGAGAAAAGACATAATGTTCTAAAGTGCATTGCCACGAGCATGTAAAATAATTGCCTTGTAATTTTCTCTGTCAGGTAGTGATTTATACATTTTTTTATCAACATTTTATTTTGCCAAAAATTTCTTTTTTATTGACTTTTCAATAACATTCACTGTAGTCAGGTCATATTGTGAACCAGTAATGAAATTTTCGTTTGTCAAAACCCACTATTAGTGGGTTTTGGCAAACCAAATGTCCATAGTTTGTTGATAATAACAGACCTGTATTCACGATGTTGATTGAATGTAATGACATTTCATATGAAGTTGTAGCTAAAATGGCCTACTTATAGACCAAGGGCTGATAAATTTTGTACCCATTTTGGTCCATGAAAATCACAATTTTTTGTAAACTTCATGTCTCAAATTTTTTCGTAATCAGTGAAACTGATAAATCAAAATTAAATCAACCATTAATTTTTTATTTGAATTTCATGCATAGTATGCATGAAAATCTCAAATCTCATAAAAAGTAGTAACTTAATTTTGATTTTTTCACTGTAAGTGAAATTTATTGAGATACACTTTCCAAATTAATATTTTTAGCTAATTGGGTTACATCACATTTGAAACATGTCAAAAACCGACGGACGCACGCCGAATATCCCTCACACCATCAATTACAGATTGTAGCATTACGAAATCAATGTATCGAACACTATTTCCGATTAACGATCAATCATCTCAGCGAGCACCGAAAACAACAGCACAGCAAACACCGAAGAGTCAAAGAAAAAACAGCGAAGCAAAGCTCACAGGGAAAGACGTACGAAACTGGTATCATAATACAAAAGCTCAAAGCGCTGAAGTCGTCTTTCCAACATTTAGAATACCGAAAGACAAGCACTGCAGTGAATACCGAAGAGATAAGGAAAAATGGAGAAGACCACAAGACAAGATTTATTTGAAAAAATAAAGAATAAATTAATGTAATGAACTTTTTCCTCTTATTCCTCTTCTGGCTTTTCGTCAGGGAAGGTCAGCTACCTTCCCATCCCGTACTGCGCTTCGAGCGTCTACTGCCGTGACATCATCTCCTACCGTTCAATTGTAAACTCAACTGTAATAATAATTACTCAATTTGTTTCCCTCCCTCCTTCACAAGTACAGCTTTCCAAGGTGGATCTTCGTTGAATTTTTGGAGAGCCACCCTACGTGTCGTCTCGTTGCAAGCCCCACGAATCACCATATTATCCACACAATGAACAAGTTTATTGTAGTCACGACGGTAATTTGAAAAGGTTAATAACCGTACGGTGTAGTCATCGTAGTTATTATCATCCATTGAAGTCACTTGTGTTGTGGAAGGGGGAGAGGGAGGTGGTTATTTTCAAAAAAAGAAGGAGGATGCGATGGAGTATTATGAGGAATAGATAAAGAGGTGGAGGTACGTTTCGTTTGAACATCTGAATATGTAGATTTCCGTATAGGTTGTAGAAAGTCTTCATATGGCATTTCATTGATCTGTGCAGCATGCACAGTGCCGGTAGAGCATTGAACCAAGGTACTTCGAAAGAAGTGATGCCATGGCCTCCGAACAGGGTTTCAATTGACGGTTATGACAACCAGTTAAAGATACGCGACTGGAGAGGATTTTTTTCCCATTAAAAACATCTGAAAAGCATTTCAAAAGTGGTACGAGACGTCATCCCCTTGGCGCTCCTTTATGGGACTCTAATGTAAATGTTAATCTAATGAAAAGTAGATCAAAGCATATATGTAAATGATATTTATGTTCCGAAGTGTGCTATGGAGTTGGCGATGAACGGAGAATTATTAATTTTTGAACAAAAGAAGTGTTTCCAACTCTGTCGGACAATCTGCAATTAGTTTCCTTCGTCGTAACGTAGAGATGCTGAGAAATTTACTTATGGATGCGCATTGACAAGTGCAGAAATTTTAAAAAGATTTGACATAGTATGTGGACAGACAGTTGGCACGCTTAAGAAAAGAGTCAAAGAATTTTTCCAAGTTGTCTCGGTTTCGGATACATTATTTCCAGGAGAGACCCGGACGATCCAGATGATGAAAGTCGAAGAATGTAACGGAAAAGAGAAGTATACAACAGACTACACCATGTATGGCATTTTGGGGACCTCAAAGATCCGCCAAAATGCCATATCTCGATCACCATTATCAAATCAAGAGTCTGAGTATGACGTAATATATGAGGAAAGTTGCAAAGGCATAATAATGAATAATTTTCCTCAAGATTCGGTAGATGTTTTATTTAATAACGAGGAAAGATTGAAGACATTGAATGCTTTTCAAAATTTTGGCTCTACAAGTAGAGACGCATGTAGTATCATATGTTTAATTCGATAAGATGCTATAATGACAAGTATAGTAGATTAGTTCAAGTATGAACATGAAGCAGGAGATGAAGATAAAAAATGTCAAGATAATGCTACAGATGGTGCACCTACGGGCGGTATCAATAAAGATGCCGTTGAACCATTACCAAAACGATCTAGAAGGGGCGGAACAATTCCAATACGGGTGAAAAGGGTATTAATGGAGTTAATTCCTTTGGCTGCTGCAAAATGTATTAGGACCAGACTTGATTCATTTGAAGATGCGTCGCGTGATGATCCTCAACTGCTTTATTTAGAACAAACTGTGGAAATGGAAGGTTAACTCAACCTTCTATCGCCACAGTTAGTTTTAAATAAAGCTGAAGGTAAAACAGAGACGTCACAACTCCGAACTTTAAAACTTCCTTATTTTTTTGTTCCATGTGTTGAAGAGAGGAAAACGGATACCCTTAAATATATGCTGACACAGGAATTTATGTGTCTGGAATTTATTGAATTGAAGCCACTAATACTTAGGATCTCTCGAAGAAGATTTCTGAGAACCTGCATTCCATGATCTCCAGATACGTATCATAAATCCATTAAATGGTCACATATCTTGTCTTCTACTCCCAGCCCGCTCTTCCTTTTCAATATTTCACGATTCAGACGCTCTATTTCAAAAAAAGAAATAGATGGACCATAACTAACAAAGCAAGTCATGTCCTTTCTAACAGCTTGTACTCGACTAGCATTTAGTCTATTTGAACTATTTGTTCTACTTATCGGTTGTATCTTTCCGAAACATACGATCCCTATGAAAAGGCATGGTTTCAGCCATTGCTATTTTAGTTCTCTTCGATTTTATGCTGTAATCTTCCTTTACACCGTTATGTGCCATTTCATATAGATCGCTCTTCATATATTCCAAACCTCCTGCGCTGAGTTTGATTAGAATGTGCACGACCAATGTTCACATTTGAATTGGTAAATTGAATCACATTCGTTCAATGACGGCATGCTGTTTGTTTTAATGTAATGTATAATTGGTGCAACTAATATTAGTCATCGACCGCGTTATCCTAATGTACTACTAGTACATTAGTAACAATTAATTTTCCCAAGAATCTTTTGAAACTCTCCGAAATTTTGCAATTTTGAAAAGTACCGTGATGACCATGTATGGATTGCCAACTGCATTCCCAATTTTCCGCGAAAAAATTTGGAAACCCCCAAATTTTGATCTTTTGAAATTTTTTAATTGTTTTCTAAGAAGATCTATTCATATTTCGGAAATACAGCAAAACATATAGAAGAATGGCCCTTTTGATATTTTCCGTCTATGGAAACTTATTTGATTCCTTTTGGCTACCCATAATTTTTTAGGGACAAAAATAGCAACATTTTGGTTTCCCAAAATATTTTGTACCTTTTTAAAAGCAAATATTACTGACGCAGTGGATGATGCACTACACATACACGCCATCAACAATCTCCGGAACCAAGTGCATGATGCGCAAAGCGAGGAAGTGAATCTGACACAAGACGAAATACTACTAATTACTGGAACCGAAAACACCGTAGAAACAGTACCCAATGATGTTCGGTTTCCCCCGTACCAGTCTTCTTCACAGAATGTGAGAAGATGGGTAAAACTGCCCCAATGCGAATTCTCGCTTTTAAAATATATGCAAGCACATGGCGCACAGAGGGCTGCTTTCAGTGAATCAGATGCGCTGTTTTCTGGGGTCGCCGCAAAGATGAATGAAACCGGCCGGCTGCCTGCCATTTTCAACTGAAAGGAAAAATTTCAGGGACCCGTTTCAATATTTAACATAGGCATGGGAAACGAGTGACAAAGCAAAAGCCGCATATGGGGATATGGAGGATTTTACTGAGTATGACAAACTCTGTTGTGGTATCAGTGACGAAATGGACGATGTGGAATTAGAACGTGATGCAGAACGAAAGAGGCTAAAAGTAAAAGAAGTAAATCTACTTTCTGGAAGTAAAGGAGTTCATAACACTTCTATGATTTCGTCAAAGTATGGATAGGTAAGTAGATGATGAAGACCCAGTGTTATAAGCGACATTATCAAAATACGCCGCATGCAGTATAACGATTATATGAACCGATAAATTACTGCTCTAGAGGAGGCAGAAATGCGCAGGGTGGAATTTCAGGAATGGCATGAACAGCCTGAAATTACATGCTTCAATGTGGACACTCAACGAGTTGTCTCCGAAAAAGTGTTTATCGAACGAACACTGAATTTAA
>JAULBU010050483.1:0-12921 GCA_032358235.1 Odonthalia washingtoniensis | reverse complement strand
ATCAGCATTCGAACCGAGGAAGCGTTCGAAGAAAAACCGTGCAGCAGGAGATGGGAGCGTAAGAGTGTCGACATAATGGAAGCGCACCTGAGTATCGCGATGATTTGACAGGCGCAGCCGCTCTTCGGTCGGAAGGCCGGCCGAATATGCTGCCGTCAGCGCCCCACTGCGTATAGAGCTACCAGTGAGCTTCATCCCAAAAGGGGACGGAACTTCTCGGTTCTCTATCTTGCTTTAACAAAGATGTTAAATGATGATACGGAAAGCTGCTTGGCTACTGGGCCGGGCTAGCGTAAGGACGAAGGGAAAATCCAATCGGTGTTGGCAGCACAGCGTGCCACCAGCTTCTGCAACAGCAGCAACATCAGATCCGACGAATCAAACCAGGGGAGGCGGATGGACATACGGTTGACCATTCCCGCCTCCGATCCTTTGAAAGTCTTGATTTGAATATGGCCACAGGTTGGAAGGATGCGTATGTCCGCGCTCTGCAGGCTGAGGAGGCTGGCCGGGTGGCTCCCCAATTGTAAGCCCAGCGTAATAGCCGCCAATTGTATCAGCCATTGCGGGGAAGTTTCCAGTGCCTGAGTAAGACACGTTAGAGCAAAGGTCACCGTAACTGGAGTGCTGCGTTCGTCTAGAAAACACTGTAGTTACAAATACAGATGGTAGTGATAGAAGAGTGGTAACACGGTCTACGGGTTTGGTACGTAAAATCAAGATAAGATTCTCTTCATTGTATCTTATTCTACTGAAGTGTGTGGTATTTGTCGATACCCACCTCGCCCGTCATGGGGAATCACAGAATCGTTTTTAGGAAGTATTAAAATTACTTGTTCCCAAATCTCGGAGGATAAGTGGTTGAGAACTTCGAAACCAAACTGCAAAGCGTTAAATGATCTTTACAAAAAAACTAGATGTTGACCACATAATTGCGATAATGGAGAAGATAACATCATTGTGTTCAGAGGGGAGAGGTAGGAATTTTTGAACCACATCGTACTGGCAGTAGATTAATTGGAAGAACAAAAACGCACCGAACGGAAGTGAATAACAACGATGGACCGGAGGCTTCAAAAAGGTGGTGCTGAAATAATAAATAGGACTGTGGATGTGGCTGTGGCTGTGGCTGGTGAAAAGAACGGATCTCAAAATATTTAATAAACTCCTTAAAATACCTTAGTGGTTTGATCTGTTGTTTCAAGGCGTCGGGATTTTGATTTGGATATTGATGATCGTCTCCAATTGGACGATCATATTAAGATAATGTCTGATTACGGGACCAAAAGACTAAAATTTGATCAAGAGAGGATAGATTTTCAACAGTTATCAGAAATATATATGATTGATCGTCTCAGTAGATATCAACAATTTAACGAGATTCTCCTTCTTGTGGAGGAAAAGAGGCTTGAGCTACTGCAACGAAGAAAATTGTTAAAAAATGAGTGACGAAAGCCGTCTATTTTAGTGTCTATTTTAGAGCACAAAGAAATTTGTACTTTACTTTTTTTGAGCCCTTACAAAAGAGTTGACAAAAAAATTCAAATTGCAATTCAAAATTCTTTTTCATGTAACGATCTAGCGTCTTTGCATCTACAATAAACGTGCATTTTACTTTCATCATGTTGTAAAACAACTTTGAAATTCCAACGTAGGGCTGAATCTTTTACATGAGTGCAATTGGTGCAATTCGCATTTTCAGCATTCGTCTGTAATTCTGTGATTTCCAGTGTTGTTTCATATATTTGTATTGATGTTCTACTGGAACGCAAACCGTGCTCATCATTTTATTTAAAATACTCTATTGAGGTGTTTCAAATGCTCTACTAAAACGAACCTGAAGCCACAAGTGTGAACTATATGCAGCATCACCGTAGATGTAATACTACTGGCCTCCAAGTTTTAGCGTTTGTTGAAATGTTGTGTCCATTCATCTTTCGCAGTATAAATTATTTTTATGACGTCTCCCGGCTTCAGGAACGTACAGGTGCAAAATTAGCCCGGCTGGCGTCTTCACCGTCTGATAAATAATACATTGGAAACTCTTTTGACTTAAGTACCAAGCACTTTGATTGACGCGTGCTCCCCATGGTCTTCTCATCTCTATTTTAGTTCCCTATATGAATCCCCGAAGAAATAAGAACTAACTAAACCAACCACTTCTATATTTACTAAAATAACAATCATCTGCATACGAACTCAATCAATCTGCTAATAACTATTATTCTACCCCACCACAGTCACCCAATTTTTCTACGCCTATCAGCGAAACGATCCAACCTACTGGGCAATCGTCACCCGACTATGCGAAGAAGCAGTACAACGCGAATTTGGGGCCAATCGACATAAACAATGTCTAAACTCCTCAGACATCCGTACAAACTGCCCGAACGCCTGTGGAAAAAACACTAGCTTCCATAAACACTACCGATTATCCGCCAGCAACCATAGTCTAGATCTTCAACAACGCATTAACTTCTTCATCATCAGCCGAAGAGTTCAGAGTACAGGTAGAAACCAACTTTGACCCTTTTATCTTCATATCATCCATGGTCCAAAGCGGTAACAACGAACCCTGTTCCCTAATAGATGACCTATACTGTTCTGCTCACTCCGTCATTAACTTTTTCTTGAAAGACGAAAATATGTGACCACAATAGTCAACTAAATTTTTCAGTTCCTCCCAAAAGGCCTCATACAGAACCTATATACGCATGCTAAACATCTGTTCTAGTTCAAGCCAGCGTCTTAGTGATGGTAAACGTCTAAAGAAGATGTAACATGCAGTCAATTCATCGCATTCGTGGGTTGACCAGGGCGATGCTCCCGAGATTAGAATCTATAATTTCAGCCACTTTCTTAATTTCCCTCGGTACGCACAGAAAGTGCTTCAGACACGCTTCAGTGGAGAATTCGCATTAAACGTTATTATTTTAATATGCCTTTTCGGGTTTTCATTTTTTGTACATCTTCTCTACATTCTTCGCATTTTGTCCTGTCTTAGTAGTATAGTGACCTCTTCCCTAATTTTAATCGCCAATCTCAGGCGAATTGTGTGCTTCTCTATATTGGCCTTCATTTTCTTGATTGTGAAGTCGGCTTGTCTCATTTTTAATCGGATCAAACTTTAACCTTGTTTCCTTTTTGATGAATTTTTGTCTCTTCCAGAGACAACAATTCATCAAAAAGCCTGTCTCAAAATGTAACCAATTAAAAAATGAGTTCTCAAAATTCGTGAAACGATTCTGAATTTCAAACTCATTTTTGAACTGATTCACTAAACAATAATAATCCTCTAAGAATATTATTTCTGACGCATGTCGTTTACCTCATCCGTCAAGTGACGACGCTAGAGGACGGTGTCGGGGTTGGGAAAGGGCGAGCATTTCGGCACCCTGTGGTGTTAAGTGGTTTTCGCACTATTCTACTAATCTTATAATTCTTTAGTTTAGAACGACCCAGTAAACGACGACAGGCAATTAAATTTAAAGATAATTGCTCGTCATAGTACAGTGCACGTACTACTGTAAGGATCTCATTAAGACAGTGCCATTGTGACATTGTCATAGTACAGAAGTAAAAGTTTTACAGTAAACAGCAAGCATGTACAGTTTGAAGCAGATATTTTTCTGATGCCAGGATCTGCATCTCTAGCCAAACGTTTCACGGCCGACGCAACAACCGCAAAAACCACACTCCATTCTCCCACCGCCCTCACGTACGTTGACTTCAACGTGAACTATTGGCATATCATTCATGATGGCGTCAGCCTTCGTCTCCGCCTCAACGTCTTCCTCATTTATTACTCGTCTTCTCCCATCCCAATTTTGTCATTCAGGTCACCGTCACTCTGGCTCCCTTCCAATACTCTTCCCTCGTTACAATTACGGCCACATTTGCAGACATTTTCGAAATTTCCGATCATGTTTATCACCCCCATCATCATCACTCGTACCATCCAAAGCTGGCCCTGAATCCGACACCCCATTTTTCAATTCTGGCATAAAACTCCCTTTCGACGCACCAACCGTCGACGAGCTGTTAAAGGCCGCACATGCCGCCGCGGACGCCTCAGACGAAATAATTTTAAGTCATTTCAGACAACCAATCCCAGTCGATTTCAAATCAGATGCGTCACCAGTCACACTAGCGGACAAACAAGCAGAGTCAGCCATTCGTGATATGTTAACATCAATCTTTCCTGACTATCCCATTCTCGGTGAGGAACATTCAAAAAATGAAGAAATCAAAGATACTATCGGTTTTATGTGGGTTGTAGACCCTATAGATGGTACACGTGCCTTCATTTGTGGAAGACCTACATTCACAACACTCATTGCCTTAACATTCGATGGTCTCCCAATCTTATCTGTAATTTCACAACCAGTTACTCGTGAACGATGGGCTGGTGCATTCAATCGACAGACAACACTTAATTCACAACCAGTTTTAGTATCTACCACCAAAACAAAACTTTCTGAATGCATCGTACAAGCAACTACACCCGAAATGTTTGAAGGTATAGACAGTGTATTATTTAGACGTGTGACACGCAGAGCTTGTAACACAGTATACGGAGGTGATGGCTACGCATACGCACTTTTGTCTACAGGATGTGGTGATATTATCGTTGAGGCAGATATGAAACCATGGGATTACCTGGCTCTTGTACCAATTGTAGAAGGTGCTGGAGGATTAATGTCAGATTGGGCGGGGGCACCATTACATTTGAAAAGTGATGGTCGTGTCGTTGCAACTGCTAATACAAATGTATACGAAGAAGTTATGAACGTTCTTGCTATCGCTGAAGAGGAGTTTGGACTTGTTCCTAGACAGACTCAAATTAGCGAGGATCTTGTCGTACTTGGTGCTGGTGATGTTGAAAGTAAGGGAGGAAATGGGGAGGAAATTCTTTCACTTGATGATCCCGGTGAGGGTCACGTAGAGAGTATGACTGGGTTCGGAAGAGCTATATTAGAAAAGGAAGGGTTTTATGTAAGTGTAACAGTCAGAAGTCTGAATTCTAGATCTTGTGAAGTACAAATGAGGGGCGCTGGACTACTTTCTAGGTTTGAATCTGAATTGATTGGACTAGTTAAGAAATTGGTGGTGAGAGGAAGAGTATCCGTCAATTTTGATATAGATCTTGGAATAGACCCAAATGGCAATGGTAATAATATTAACTTATCATCTACACAGGAAAATGACAACCAAAGCATCAGTAGCAGTAGTAAGAATGGGGACTGGAAGACGACGCCGGCAGAGCAACTACAACAACGAAAGAAGAGGCGAAGTCAGATCAGTGTGGATGTCGATGAAGATGCTGTTCGTCAAGTACGTAGCTTACTTGATAAATTATCTGAAGCAGGTGGTATAACAAAAGATGCTACGATATCTGATGTATTATGTTTCTCAGATGTACTTGTTAAGAAAGATTCTGATATTGCACCAGCGAAATTACTTCCTGTTGTACGTGAAGCGATCGTACACGCAGTGAACGATATGAGGAAGTCAAGACGGTGTGAAGGTGCATTACTTGAGGAAGATATATTGAAAAGGACAAGGAAAATTTCACATATTCTTGATGACATAGCGCAACGATCACCAGATCGTGTGAAATCTGAACGTGAGCGATTGTCTAATATTTTGAAATCTGCAGCTTTGGAACTTGAAAATGAAAATGGCAATGGTAGTTATATTGATAACGGTGGTGGTGGTATGCTGGGTAAACGAATAGAAACTGAAGTTACGTTATTTGCAAATCGGGTTGATTACACGGAAGAAGTGGTTAGACTTAGAGCACATATTCAGGTTTTCGAAATGACTATCGTAGGTTCAGATGAGCCTGTAGGTCAGCGACTTGGCTTCTTGCTACAGGAAATGAATAGAGAGGCGAATACATTGGCGTCAAAGGCTTTTGATGCTCCTGTCTCACATTTAGCTGTTTTGATCAAGGAAGAGATTGAGAAAATCAGAGAACAATGCAGTAATATACGATAATAATATAATAACATTAATTAATTAATTTTTTTTTGTCCTTAGCTTTGAAGAAGAGAGAGGAAATGAGAGGCTGTAGGAGATGGAGTCAAAGGAGCGAGCGAAAGCGTGACGGACAGAGCTGCTATGATAATATGTTTGCATTATGCTTCGTCTGAAGGACGGAAAGAAAATGTTCTGCAGTTACAACTTGCTTCATTCACTTGTGTAGATGATGCATCCAACTGTTTGATATTCAATTGAGAGCACTGATCATTGAAACTCACATCTCGTAATGACACGACATGTGCGGTAATTTCAGTGATGTTCGTGTTTGTAGTAGTAGTATTAGTAGTAGTAGTAGTAGTAGAATCTATGAGAGGTGAGATTGAAATTATGACATGTGAAGCATGAACATGAATATTGACGACGCGATGCAGAAGCGGAGGTTGTGGTTCTGAGTGTGACACATTGATGTTGATATTATTTTGGTGGTGGTGATGCTGGGGAGATTGGAAGAGGTGCGGTGGAGGAGGTAGTGGTGGATGTTTGCGAAGATGGTGATCGATATCAGCGAGAGCGGAACGTAAGGCTTTGGGCGACAAAGCGTGCAAGTTGGCTAGAGCTGACGATGGAAGATGGTCACATAGAGATTTGGCTGACGTTATAGATGTATTTGTATCGTTCGATGTTGGGCGTGCGCCATGCAGAGTTTTCAGCGCTTCATGGAAAACTTGTGAAGAAAACATAATAATGTTGATATGCTTTGTTTGACTTGGGTTGATGATCTCCAGTCTGTCGCAAGGAATGATGTCAGTGAAAGTATTTCTATGAAAACCTGACAATTGTAAGGAGCAGGGCCCACGTTTTTCGCATTACAGTCTGTTTCTACAGCCCGATCGACACCCTATTTTAAACGTTTGAAAACCCAAATTTGGTTGCAGCTCCCGTCTTGAAATGGCCGTTTCGAAAAATCTTTGAACTTCAACAACACAAAAAGCGAAGCTGATCAGAAATTGACACGTGTTTAATGAAATAACCTTTACGAACTGACCTTTGACAACTGGTGCCATTCCGTAGTTTTCTCGTTGCGCTGCGCTCAACCGAAGGTCGGTTTCGCTACAACCAAAACGCGATGTCGGCTGCGTTTGCGCGCACAAGTAGCATTAGACCGCCCTATTTCACAACAACGTTTGCGCACTCCATCAACGTTTCCACGCTCGTCAAACCGCCCAGTCGGACGAAATCTTCCGCTTCTTCACGCTATGGCGGAGTCCGAAGACTACGAGGAGAAGCCAGACCGCGAGGATGACGATGGCCAAGAGTCGTTTCATGATTCCAGCGAAGAATCAGATGGTGCTGAGCAAGATGGTTATGAAGCTGATGGTTTTATTGTAAGTGATGTTGAGGAGGATGGTGTAGATGTTCCGCCTCCTCGTGAAGTTAAGGATGAAGATGAAGACGAAATTCAAAATTTAAAACGGAAAAAAAAGAAAAAGAAAAAACGTCATTATCATGAAGATGACTTGGATGAGATTGATTTGGAAATTATAGAACAAAGTGGTCATCGGGTTGATCGGAACAAACAAAAACGATTAAAACGATTGAAAAAGAGCGCACCAGAAGATGACCGTGAAGAAGAAATAGATGAAGACCTTCTTAACCTCAACCGAGAAGAGGAAGACAATTACGACGATAGACGTCGTCGCGTAGATGAACCTGTTGATTTTGATGATGAAATGGATGATTTCATTGATGATGGTGACCGCGGAAAACGTCGCAATCGTACTGGACCTGGATTTGTTAGTTCGGAAGCTGTTCGTACTGCTCGGTCAATTTTTGGTGATATTGATGAAATATCACAATTTCAGGGCACTGGCAAGTCACTCGGTGGCGGTGATGGTGAAGATGAAGATGAAGATGACGACTATGTACCGGGTGCTCCAGATGGTAGACGTCGTAAAACTGATGAACCAGGTGACCCGGGGCTTGAAAGGGATGGAGGTAGAGTACGCAGGTCTGAACCGGCTACTGACGACAATGCTATTGCCAAGGGCCTGGCAGTACCAGTTGATGACAAGGACGTAGTTGAGAACATTGTGGAAATAGATATCCCGGAACGTCTCCAGTCTCACTTCCATGCCAACGCTCAGGCCCCGTCTGAAGCTCAGATTCGAGATGAAGCCAATTGGATTTATCGTAAAGGATTTTTGGAAAACCCCAAGTTCCGAGGCAATTTACAATACCAATCTGACGAGGTTGTCGAGAAGATTGTGGTGCTCTTGTCATACATTCACATAGATAAGTTGGATATTCCATTTATTGCAATGTATCGACAGGACTATGTCTCCTCCCTACTTGTCACTCAAAGTGCGGAGATTTTCCGAGAAGAGCCATTTAAGGAAGAGGAGGTGGAACCGAGACCAATGGCACCCCCAAGAGGTTTCAATTCTGTCTTGTACAATGACTTCCAACCTGGTTTATCTTTTGAACATCTGCGTGGTGTACCGCGAGGTTACGATGATGGGTTTGGAGACTGGTCCATCCTTTGGCTTGTGCTCGACCTTGATAAGAAATATGCCAATTTGTCCAGACGGAGGAATGCCCTTCTGGACGCTGTAGAAGACGCTAGAATTAAGGGTGTTCCGGGAAGCGTCTTAGACGATGTTCGAACTCTGGCTCATTCATGCGATGATGAAAAGGATCTCAGGGACGGCGAACGTCATCTTCGACTTGCCATAGACCTTGCAAACTCTCTCAACAGCTCCCGTGTCGTAGACGACTCAGACGACGAGAATAATAATCGGCGAACTAGACGACCTTCTCGACGAAGGAATCGCTATGCCGAATTTTGCAAGAGAGGTTATCGATCTTTGACAAAAGAGATTGGGATCAATGCACGTCAATTTGGTGAAAATCTGAAAGGCGTTTGTGATTATGGTGCCGGAAGTCAAGTCCATGTTCCACTTGATTCCGATGGTGACCCCAGAGAAGCGGCAAAACTCATAGCAATCCGTTGTGGTGAAATGGCTGTTGAATCATCTGAGCAATTGATCGACAGGGTGCTATCAGCATCACGTTTCATTCTGGTAACTGAAATCGTAACTGATCTTGCTGTTCTTCAGGCGACGCGACAACTCTTGTTCAGACCGGGCGCAGTAACAATTTCTACCAAACCAACGATGCAAGGTATCGCACAGGTAGACGATACACACCCGTTGAGATGTGTTACAAGTTTATGTGAAAAGAAGATTGAAGACTTTAAAGGAACGGCGGACTTTGCATTGATTCGACGTGCCGTCGAACTTGGATTTACGAATTTGGAAATTTCATTCCGGGAAGATCAAGTAAATACGTTTCAGAAGTTTCTGGAGGCATCAATTGTTGTTGATTCATCGACATCAAACTTTATCGCCGAATGGAACGAACAAAGGAAGCTAGTCACCGCGGATGTGCACAGGCTTCTAATCAGTACAATGATTGCAAAGGTAAGAGATGATCTAGAGGATGAAACTTCACAAGTGTTGCGATGTAAATTGATGAATTCTGCTTCTCGTCGATTCATGCTTGGACCCGCACAACTTTACAAGGATAATGGTTGTCCTCGGGTGCTGGCATTCTGTGTTACAACCGAAGATGATGAAGAACCGGACTCTGCCCAAGCGGTCAAGGATGCGGACGATGCGAAGAATGAAGATTCAGCTCCTAAGCGTCGTATCGCACATGAAAGGATAACGATAGTGGAACTTGATGAAAACGGAGAATATTGTAATGGACATGAAATGTTTGCAGCATGGCTGAGACGACCAATGCGGAAAGACGTAGAAAACAACCTTCTTCCCAAGTCGGTCAAAGATCAACTGAGAACCATCTTGCTTCGTTCAAGAGCACAGGTAGTCGTCGTTGGTGTGGGTAGTGGGCGAAGGGCACCAATTCGGTTGCATGCCGATTTACTTGATGTGATTAAGGAAATGGTATTGGGCAGGGATCTACCTGCATTTCTGGAAAATAACGCTGTACTTGTCGATGCCATTAGGAGTCTTCAAGGGGATCCGAATGATGAGTCACATAAGAATGTGGCCCAAAAGCTTTCTCAGTATGTGATATACGTTGATGAGGCTCCTTGTCGAATATATGCAAAGACTCAATGGGCATCTGCTGGATTGTCTGTGGATGGAATGACCCTTTTGGAAAAAAGAACTGTAGGAATAGGACGTCTTGCACAAGAACCATTATGGGTATATTGTGCTATTGGACATGATAAGGATCTTTCGACAAGATTGCAGTTTCACACATATCACTTTTATGCCAACCCAGCTGACCGTCTTATTGCGCTCACTAGAGCGCTTGTGCGAGCTGTTTGTGCCGTCGGCGTTGATGTGAATCGGTCCCTACGGTTGCCGCATACGCAGTCGATGATAGCTTTCGTCGGTGGATTGGGCGTGCACAAAGGAGCTCAATTGTTAAAGCGGCTTGGAAGTATTTTAATTGAAGAAGAACGTGGTGTCATGTCACGGAAAGATTTATGGTCTCAGAAATTCATTGGACGTATTGTGTTTTTATCTGCTGCTGCATTTTTGAGAGTGCGTGACCCCGAGTTACATCCAGGGGGGAGTACGAGACGAGCGATTGAATTTCGACGGTCGAGAATGAGTCGACGGTCTCGAAACAATCGTCATAGTCATCGTGAAGATGATGGAACGTTATTTGATCCCAGGGATGATTCGCGTATACATCCAGAGCATTATATGGTTGCCGGAAAGATTGCTGATGAGTCATTGCGAGACGATCGAGGAAAATTGAGTCTAGATATATCGGAATCTGATGAGTACTCGGAGGAGTTAACAATGACAGCAGCTGTGATGGACAATCCGAAAGGATTAGGTAGTCTTGATCTCCACCAGTATGCACAGCATTTGGCTAATCTGAATCGCGGTAGTTTGTTTGAAACTGTGAAAATGATCGCCGATGAATTCCGTAAACCGTTTCAAGACTGGAGAAGGCCGTTGGTTAACCCAGACCCAGAAGCGTTATTCTACTTAGTTTCTGGAGCGGATCCGATGTTGTTACGTGTTGGGTCGTTGGTGACTGGTACAAATTGTTTCTTGAGAAAAAAACGAACCCCCTCTCAACATGGATCATACTCCGGGGTTTCATGCCTTTTGCCAATGAATATCCGGGGTTTCATTCCGATGAAAGATTTCGCCGATGAGAATTTACCGGATGAAGATATTGAGAGATTGGTTCCAGAGGGAAGTTCAATCACCTCGAGAATTACTAAATTTGAACATATGCGATTCGAAGCGAATTTGGTCTCCAAGGTGTCGATGTTGGAAGACCCTGTTTCTGTGCCGGGGTATGTACCAGTGGTTGACAAGTCAGATGCGGCATTCCGACCGTACCCGAAGAAGGATGACGTGAATGGATTACTTGGTGGTGGATTAGGACAAACGGAATTAGCTCTAAAGCAACGAACCTTGCAAAGAAGGATGACAATGGATCATTTAAGAAGTACAAGTAAAGCTGTTTTGCAACATCCTCTTTTCAAAAATGTTGATGGTGATCAGGCGACAATCGAGTTGAGGAGTGCTTTACCTGGTGAAATTTTAATTCGACCTAGTCAATATAACAAAAGTGACATTGTAATTTCCTGTAAATTTGCAAGTCTTCCTGAACCGGAAGATGAAAGTCGGACGTTACTTCATATTCCTTGTCATGTAATTGAAGGTAATAGTAATAATCAAGAAAATGGTGTTGAAAATGTTGATGATGGAGAGGTTCGATTTAAGATTGGAAGTACATCTTTTGAACATATTGATCAAGCCTTGGAAGAACATGTACGACCGATTTTAAGTAACTTGAGTGAAGCTATTGATCATAGAAAATTTATGGTGGGTGGTGCAAATGAATTGAAGAAATATGTAGTGGATTTGAAACATAAGAGTCCTAACTCAATCCCGTATATTTTCGGGCTTTCAGCTAATTACGCTTCCGGGTTGGTACTTGTGTTCATCCCTGGAAGTAAGTCGGTGGCCACAGAGGAAATCGTGGTCGTGCCTAATGGATATAAATTTCGACGTGCATTGCATATTCATATGGACAAACTTATCACTTGGTTCAAGCAAAATATGAGACGTGGAATCGGTATCGGATTCGACGGTAAGGGAGAACCTGGGCGAAGACCTGGTAGCATCAGAGCGCCGCCTGGTGTTGTCGGTCTTGGCGCTGAGACTGGTGTTGTCAATACGGCATCTGTCGGTGGGTTTGGTGTCGGTGTTGGAACCGCTCCTGGAATTGTACGCGATGGCGGAATGGAGATGGGGATGGGAGGTGGTGGTCCTGCTCCTGTTACTGTAGCTCCGGCTTATCAGTCACCGTATCACGCGCCACCCAGATCACCGTTTGTCGGAAGTGGCCCTGCTGGTGGAGGTCATGGAAACGGTGGTGGAAGCATGGCAAGTGGCATGGCTGCAAGTAACATGGGGATGGGGATGGGGATGGGGATGGGGATGGGGGTGGGTGAGGCGGGATCTGGAATGGGTATTGGCGGAATGGGAATGGGAATGTCTCATGTTTACGGAAGTGGCGGTGGGGGAGGAAGTATGAATGCTAGTGTGGCTCCGGTGAGAGATAGTGCTCCGCCACCTGCACCTGTCGGTGGAAATAGTTATGGGGGTATGGCAGGAAGAGGATATGAAAATGGGGGTGCTGCACCCAGTGGGAATATGAATGAAAGAACGGATTGGTCAAGAGCTATCCGACAACGTGATGAACCTCCGCCAGTACCGGCACCGATGGGAAGAGGCGGTCCAGCCATGGGAAGAGGAGGACCCATGGGAAGAGGTGGTGGTGGCGGTGCAGGACGAGACGGTGGTGGAAGAGGTGGGATGATGGAAGATGAAAGTGAAGGAGGAGCGGCGCCATGGCGTGGGCAGGCGCCTGTTC
>JAULBU010050472.1:0-12922 GCA_032358235.1 Odonthalia washingtoniensis | reverse complement strand
AATAATAATAATAATAATAATAATAATAATAATAATAATAATAATAATAATAATAATAATAATAATAACAACAACAATAATAATAGAAAAAAGCATTATAAGTATTGCAAATAAAATTTCACCTAATTTAAAATCAAATGAAATTAGATTTCATTCATTAACTTATACATTATCAGATACGGTAAATTAAAAAAAATCAGGTATGAAGCATGAATTTATTAACCCACGTACACTATTATCAAGAATATATGATGGAAATATACAAGGAAGTGCAAAATTTGATATGCCTATATGAACAGATTCATTGTTTAATTTACCAAAAATATCAACGTTAACAATTGAATAAATGATGTTTCAATCACCTCATGACAATTCAGATTTTTAACAAATGATGAATATATCTTTGGATTGCTATCCTGTTTTATACTTTCAAATGATAATATAAATTTAGGGGATGAGTATTGGAAGCGATTTTTAAACGAAGGTGCTTTGGTAATGACTAGATCATGGTTAAATCATATAAAAGAAAATATAATATTTAAGGTTTTAAAAAATGTTTTGAATTTGATCCTATTCGAAGAATTACATATAAACAACTGAAAGATTATTTAATTCCTTTATAAAATTGAAAATCATAATTCAAGGATATCTTCATGGGTTAGTATTACACAACGTGAAAATGAAAGTGGGAATGTCATGCTGGTGTTATTAATGATGGTATGCGTCTGTGTTTTGGGAATCGAATGCCTACATTCAAATGGAGAAGTTTTTCAGTGGATGTAACATAGACTAAGACATGCGAATTTTGGGGCTCCGTGGATATTACATGCACAAGACTAAACTGTTTGAATGGTTACGGATGGTAACTACGCAGAAAAACAACAGAATTTGAAGATAAAATGTATGGGGCATTACGAGTTGCATACAGAGAGTGTATGTGTTAATGTATGGGGCGTACACATTCACTTACGGACAGTGGAAAATAAATGGAATAAATAGACTGGTCAAACGTTCACCTTTTGAAAAGGAGAACGGATGTGGAATTGAACATTTCTTCCACGTGTCGGACATTTATATGTATGAGTACTGTATAAAAAACTACAAATGTTACTATCCGGAATGGATGGGCCATGCAACAAACTCTACGATAAATGCAGGAGTCAATGTAAGCATTGACTGCTGCATTCATGTATTAAATGTAAAAGTGCAGGTATACTAAATGTTCACATTCATTTTTTGGAGATAATTGTGAATTGTGAATCGAGAAATAATTCATTCCATGAATGAAAAATGGATGGGTACTGCTGTATATGAAGAATATATGGTTCATATATAGAAATAATATTATGCTACATGGGATTCAGATATGTAATATGTGCAATATACATTGCAATACAGGTATACCGATTACAGTATACATGAAGTATTTATTTATAAAAATGAAAGTATCACAATATGTGATAGTGAAAATATCACAATAGTAAAAAAGGAACGACATGTGCGAAATGGAAGTTATTGAAATATTATGAAGAGTCACAGTATGTGATAGTGAAAACATAATAATATTAAAAAAGGGGAACAATTTGTAAAATTGGTAGTAATTTAAATATTATGAAGAGTGGGAAAATGAAAGAAGAGTAATGTAGAAATACAGAGAAAGATGGGAACCACTAAACCACTGCCAAAAATGCATACAAATCAGTATAATTGAAATTTCCATGATTAATCCATTCCATAGCTGTGGGAATAAGAGCCACGGTCATATGCTGACATAATTAATCAAATAATCAAATAATAGAAATATATAAAAGTTAGAAAAATTTATATGAATATAATAATAACAGGGAATGTGAGCACTTAATTGTGAATATAAAAAATATACAAGCCAGTTCGCAGAACCTGTTTAGTCAAATAGAAGAAGCTACCTGTGAACACAATTCGGAAGATAACACTAGTTTCTAACAAATCCGATTTTGCAACTGTAAATCGATGATCACACATTGACTGAAAATCTATAGTATCGGAAATTTGAAAAATAGCTGAGTTTTATTCTAGCAGAATGTATAATTCTGTACAAACTACAAAGATATGCTGGATACGATCATTGAGAATGGTTTAGGGACGTACAGTATGTATTAGAGTGCTTTAGTCCAACTATAGCCCCCAAAAGCGCTTAAAACGTGGACTAAATCAAGCGAAACTTTGATTTGTTCTACACTGTACAGACACTTCATAAAAAAGATTATAATGAACTGTGGACTCCAATTCCTAAAAAGAAAATTCCAATTTTCCCCGGATTTCATATTAAATTTTAATCCTATTAGATTTTAATTAAATTTTAAACATATTAGAAAACGTGTTTTCTCTATACGTAATGCTTTAAAGAAAGAGTACATCTTTCTGAAAGAAGGTGAAATCTCTTTTTCACGCCGCAGTTTTATCCATAGCACCATGTGAGCCGCCACCGTGAATATTATGCATGTGCAAGAAGAAACAAACGTCAACGTCGCCATGAAAGACGGTACCGTGTCGGAAGGGATTCAGACAACAAGCATGCACATGGGCAGTCTAATCGCACACGTGGCAATAATTTGAGTAACATTTTTTATTTTCGGAAATAATATTGACGCGGGCTAGAGATTCTCTATCATCCTTCAGGATAAAGCATAGTTATAAACATCTAATAGTATCATGATAATATCATAATGTTCATAACCGTAGTGATAGTGTCTTTTTCTAAACACTGCACCATCTGTGCCTCTCATACTTTTGATAACTGAAAAAATATCCCTTTACTTTTTAAACACTCAGCGATGACTCTCTTTATTTTAGAACTGGTTAAACCATGTTTTAAACTGATTAAAAACTGCATCACCGAGTCGCTTAGTTTTCTGTTTCAAAAATTCCTCCTTTACCCTGATTTAGGAGTTAGTGATTGACTTTACTACTTTACTGAGTCATTTACTTTTTATCCTCTACCCTTATTTAGGACTGAGTCCTTTAATTTTCGAAAAGGGCATCACAGATGATTTTATCAGTGAGATTTGTGCGCCTTTAGCAAAGTTTTGTTGTTGTTTTAGAAGTGATTTTTTTACTTGGACTGTTCTTTTACTAGATTAGAGTTAAATAATTACTACTCATATAATACACTAGGAAGGATAGAATTCGAACGCATTTTCTTTTTAACATTTAGATATATCCTCTACTGTGATTTAGGATTGAGTCCTTTAATTTTTAGAAAGTGCATCACGGATGCCTCATTTGCCTTGATTTAGGACTCCCGATGCCTCCTTTACCCTGATTTATGACTGGGGCTATACAAGCCCCATACTCTCCGGTTCCCGACCCCAGAAGCTAGCGAACTAACTCGGGATGCCCTCATCAGATACAAGTACCGTCTGAAAATTGAATTTTCCACCATTGCTATTACAACAGTGAGGTGGGTATCGATGCTTACAAAATTTCTCTATTTAAATAGATCCAATAAAATTGACAGCAATGACTTTCCACGAATTTTTAATTATCTTTTAAGAATAGGAAAACACGTATTGAAACTCAACATGATAACATCACCATGATAAATCGATAAATAAATTTGTTGTATGCGTTCAAGATAAGAGGGAAAGGAAAGCATATAAAAGAGAACGATTTAAAAAGGGATGGTTTAAAATGAGGAGATGATAAGACAATAAAGAGAAGGAGATAGAAAGTTGAACTATAAAGTAAGCAACGCCAAAGACGCAGGTAAGTCAGCGGAAATTCCTACATGCCATATCTTGATGAAGGTGCTTTGAACAGCTACTGATAATATCTTTTGTTTTCTAAAGTTCGTGAAACATACAATAACTGCATCCATCGTGACTTTGTCCTTCGACGTATGCTTTTCTTTTTTCGTTTTCTGGACGAATATGATGGAGAGTACATTGCTGTGTAGCAGTCGTTTCTTCCATATGATTCATATCAGTGCAGAATTAAACTACATACTACTCCATCGGTGTTCTTTTCGGAACCATTAATTTCACCAATCCACAATGGTGTCTCTAAGGTTTCTTGTTCTGGCTTTACACAGACGAATGAATTTACGTCATACCTAGAGTTGTTGGCCGCAGTCTTCTGTGTGTGCCATGTTAGGAAACAGTCATATGCGTGCGCGTATCATCTCCTGCAACTGTTTGTTGTAATCATGCAATATTTTCTTCTGCTCCGTTGATATCATTGTAATGAACTCGATCAGAGTCGTTTATCTCTACAGAGCGATGGATATACCAATGATAGCGCTCTTCGCGATCATGAAACACGTAATCACGTAGCCAATACAATGAATTCATTTTTTGCTGGTCGTTTATCCGACCATCTTCGCCCTCCATTCGATTTTTTTATCTCGTTCTTTGCTGGAGGAGACGTGAATTTTTTCGGTGGGGTACGGATTAGTATTGTAACCATGAAAATGAGACCAACAGGTTTCTTCTCTTTGTATACCTAAGGGTGCATCCATGCATCTTCTACTGAAATTCGCATATGGCCCGCTGTATCCACAGATCTTTCCAATGAACCTGTAGAAACCCTGTAGAACCTGTAGAACCTTAATTGAGAGAAGGAATGAATCCTCTGAAGGCATGAATTCATTTCACAGAGCTCTGATTAATTGACGACGTACTTCATACCATTTACAGTTGTATTTTCATTATAAGTCTGATTTAATTGTCTGTGTAAATCGTCTAGCGTAATTTCATTAGTACTTCATGGAAGTTCAGAAGTAGGAATTAAAGCTTTGAAGAAGTACTCATTAGTATGGCCTATCGGAAGAAACCCAACTTCAACTTCTTTGAAGACCCCCAAGATACCAGACTTTCCATGTATGTGAAGAGGCATTTGTTCTTATTTTTGCGCGTGTAGTTGTCTAGTTGCAAGAGGAATTTAGACAGAAGTGGTCCAGCTGTAGAAAGTGCGTATAAAAACGATGAATGGAATCTACAATATGGTTCGTACCGCTATTGTGTTCCTCTCACCATGAAGAGTTGAAACTTGTTAGTGAGACTATGATCCAGAATTTTTATCAGCTTCAACTGAGAATGACCCCTTTCGTTTTCTGTTTTAGTCACGAAGTGGGGCCGGCCAAATTATGATTTGTCAGCTCCATCTACAATATTGGAACAATATGAATCGGGAAAGAGATTAGCTCTATCCATTTTCTTCGCATACCCTCGGCGTTCTCGTGATACCATTTGAATATGTTTCCCATTCCTTTCATTCAGTTGAGTAGGACGTATGTTGCTCATCACGGCGTTATAAAGACCCGACTCGACTTAATCGCATATTACACACTTAGAGAAACGCCGAATCTTCCGTACCTCGATATGGTGAAAGCACTTTTTCAATGGCGAAACGAAATATGGTTTAGATGGAGGGTCACCGTTATAAATTACACTCCTGTACAAAAGCATCGTAAAAATCACGTTTCAGATACAATGGTAAGTGATGTTCACGCCTCTCTGGCATACAATCTCCATCACTCTCAGAAAGTTGCTATAAAAAGGAAACGAAAGCGTCCCTTCCTGTTGCAAACTTGTCAGCGAACCTTATAGACGACGTATCGGAAATATAATTCGATTTATTTGTGTCACTTCGCTCAGATAATATAATATCTGAATCAACAGGCATCTCGTCAATATTCGAAGCGCCTAATCTACTAACTTAAGCTTTTGTGTCACTGCTTATCTTAAATGATTCAAGAATAAATTTTGCACATAGTTCTCTTCCATTAAATAGAAATGTTACGATGGACCCATCAAACTTTGCAGAAACGTTCGTCTCTCTGACAAGACATTGAGCGAACAAATTTCATCTTTTGTCGCAAAAAGGAAAGATGAAAATACATGAAACACTTACATATCTTGAAGCAACGAATACTACCTAAAGTTTTATCTGATAGTCTATTTTCGATGGGATTACACCTCTTACTCAGTTTCGAGACGCCATGAGGATTTCTAATTGGATTTGTACACCGATAATTCCTTTTCTAAACATAAGTGACAGTAATTGAGTCAGTCTGACCAGTAGATAACCCGTGATCTACACCTTCCGAGAATGATTTCTGTTCATAATGGACTCGATTCTCAACGGAAATGTGCTGCGTGTCATAATTTGAATCTGACAACGCCTCATTCCATATAACGTCTTGTCCCTGTTATTGTCCCTGTTATGATTCTTGTTGCATGCAGATTTTTCTTCTTTCAAGGGCATTTCATTGAGCAGGTGTAATTTCATCGTCTTCATCGTTAGACTCTTCTGTTATTATTCTTGTTGTACGTGACGGGGTGGGTGTAATTTCTTTCTCACGATCAGTAAATTCTGAACGGATTGTTTTTGAAGAATTTGTAGGTGTTGCTACAGGTCTGATCTCATCCTCATCACCGTCCAAAGTTTCTATTTCATTGTCTTCATCATTAGACTCTTATGTTATCATTGTTGTGGTACGTGGCGCGGTGGGTGTAATTTCTTTCTCGTGATAAATGAATTCTGCATGGATTGTTTTTGAAGCATCGGTAGGTGTTTCGACAGGTCTGATCTTACCTCCATCACTGCCCAAAGCATAATATTTCCAATCTGGACAATGCTTAAACAAATATATGAAATTTGATGATTTCTGTTGATTCTAAGTGAAAATCTACTAGACATTTTCTGTTGAATTTCGGAAAATGACAACTCCTCAGAGTTCGGGCAGGCATAATCGTGTGAGCTCAATTTGTGTGCTACCACACACATTTATACACACAAATTTTCCGCCTGCAGTATATATGACTTTAGCGACTAAACTAATATTGATTCAGAAATACCTTCAGTAAATAGAGACTTGACTGTTCAAAATTAATTTCGTCTATATGTTTTCATCCGTCAGCCAAAACTAAGTGTACCATGTCATTTTATCCCAAGCGTTCATTTTTTAATTCCTAGTTGTCATTCACTTTACATTCAAATTTCCAGTCAAAACAATGTTAATCGGTCGGCCACGAGTTCCTCCTTTCCATTCCGAATATGTCTACCTTTCCAGCCACGATAATCGCACCCATTACTATTTATTCCACCCTCTACGTAGCACGACCTGTACGAGAACACATCGAGTTCTGCCTGCAAGGGTAATATTCGTAATCGTCTCCTGCAAATAACGGTGTAAGATTAAAATGACAGGAAATGAAACAGCGGAAAATATTACTGTTCTAAATCACGATTTGTTTCACGGTGCAAAACTTCTATACGTTGATACAAGAGATTGCATCCCATTTACAAGAATACGCTCTTTCGGCAGGTCTGGTTTAGCGCGTCCGACGGCTCTATTTTTAGGATCATTACGCTGCGTTAATGGTGCAGGGGGTGGTTACATTATGGGCACCAGTGCTGCCTTAATTGTTGAATTGGAGGGCTGTCTACAATAGGACGTTGTTATTGATGTCATATCCAAGGGGTTGTAAAGTCCTGAAGGTAGTAAGAGGGCCCTTTCAAAACCTGTATGGTACAGTTTGATAGATGGGCGCCACAGTCATGTTGAAATTATAACGCTCATGGAAGAACGCAACGAGTGGAGAAATTTCAAGCGGTTAATTACACAAGTAAATGAAGCATATCAAATCGGTAGGTACAAGAAATTGGATGTATCAACGTTATGGCGCTCCCAGAATTTCACATAGATTTTAAATTTTCTGAAAAAGTCAAAAACTTACGTGAAAAAGCAGATTAGTGGATGAAGTCAGGCCTGAAGCCAAACAGAAATTCAGTACCTAATGCTTTTTTGTGGTCCATCCGGGAGGAGTAACACAAGAATTTGGTACCTTGCGCATACTGTCTTGCGTTTGCCAAGATCTGGAGTGGAGGAAATAGTAGAAATTGGGAGTACGGAGGAGCCGGATCTAGTTCTGGCACATCCACAGATGAACACCAATAATGCAACAACTGCACAGGAAGCAATAGAACTGACAGATTGCAGGGTGTACAAAGACTTTCTAAGTACAACATCACTACGATCGGCGATAAACTTCATTAATGCGAAAAGTAAAGATGGTGAAATGGCTCAAGAAAATGCTATGTACCGAGCCCGTGACATTTGTAAAACAACAGAATCAAAAACTGTACTGCACAAAGAAATTGAAACACAGTATCAAGTTGCGCTAAATGCTATTCATGAGGAGCGAAGGTTTCTAAAGTTCACTGAGAGTGACCTATGGCCAACAGAAATGAAATCTACGAATAAAAATCTTTTACGATCTACGTTGTTTGATGATGACATAATCACTAATGGTGGAAATAACCACGATATTTTAAAGCCTCTTCTAGACAGTTTCAGAATGCACTTTCCGCAAAAGGCAGTTGAAATGGAGGCTGAACTGCGCCGTAAAATTCAGCTTTGGAAGGATCAAAATGAGCAAAGTGAGTCAGAAAATATATCTGGCTCTGAGAAAGATGTGGATGGCGGTGAATCCACACACTCCCAACCCATTAAAGTTTTGCAAAATGATCACGAACCCACTATTCAAGATGAAAACGAAGGTCTCTCTGCTTTTGGTGTATGTTACTTCAAAATGCCTTGGTAAGATTATCTCAAAGAACTACGTAATTGAGAAACAACAAGTCCATTTGACTTAATACTCATCGAACTACCAGTAGCACATAGCAGATCGTATACAGAATATGGGACTTATAAGTCCACTACGGAATCTGAGATAGTGAAGGAAGAGCATTTGCATCAGTATTTTGAAGTTTTGAAGAGCGGTGGATACATTGTCCTGTTGATCCCATTCTACATGCATATGGAATGATACCAGGCATTAAAAGCTGAAAAATGCAAGGTCATGTCTCGTCTGTACCCTATTATGTACGATAAAAACACCATACAAGATAGACCCATTACGTAATTACCCCAACAGGTAACCAATTATGCTCTTTTTGTCCAATTTGAAGGACGAAATCCTGACTAGTTCGTCCCAAACTTCGGTACTGCAGGTAACAAATTAGGCAGTCATCTCAAGAGACGGTACTCAGAAATGTCAAACGTGCCCGCACTAAACAGTTTAATACGGATATTCAATACGTTGAAGCCGTTCAGGACTTCAGAAAAATCTCCTGGTCTCCTTGCTGAGCTCATTGATATATTTTGCCCTTATGAACGAATCGTCATAGATTCGTTCGTTGGGAAATTGACGATATAATGGACATAAATAATGATGGAGCGAGAATGCATTTGCATTGAGCGCGATGGTCAATGTTTTGATACCGAAATTTCACGCTTGAGAAACATAACTTCTATCGCAAATGGTACAACTGAGAATATTACATGTACAGAAGTCATAAACTTCTTAAATGACACACCTTCTACTGCGGTGAGAGAAGATGTTATTCAAGCATCCTACATTACGGGAGCCAATAGTGATGGAGATGGAGAAATAGGGCCCATTATTTGAAGAATGAAACGAGTTCATGCTACAAATTTGAATTCGGAAGAACTGAAACGGGTATGTTACAAACATAGAACTAAAACTTTGTCAGCGGATATGGAGTTCATCTCCTGTACAAGGTTCGAAGATTGGCACAGAAAAAATTAAGGAGGGCGACTAGCTTGGAGGATTTTCGAGGACTTTAAACGGACACTGAGAAAATATGATAAGGGAAGGCAATAAATTATCGTTGTCTACAAATTTCGAATCACTGAACAGTATCGTGAAATCAAGTTCCCATATCGTTGTACAGGATAGGCTGCTGATGTACTCGGAGATGCTGAGAACGGGTGCATATTTATGTGCGACGTGGCGGAATTGATGAATCGGGCTGATTAAATCTTTCTCTTTTATATCTTTTTTCCTTTTAGTTCTCATCTTGAACGCATTCAAGAACGTGTTTTATAGCTTAATCATGATGATTTTATCATGTTTAATGTCAACACATGTTTTTATATGCTTAAAAGATAATTAAAAATCCGTGGAAAGGCATTGCTGGCATTTTAATTGGTTCTATTCAGAAAGAGAAATTTTGAAAGCACCGATACCCACCTCACTGTTGTAATGGAAATTGTGCGTAATTCTATCTTCAGACGGTACCTGTATTTGATGAGGGCATCCTTAGTTAGTTTGATAGCTGCTAGGGTCTGGAAACAGGAGATTCTCGGGCTTGCCTAGCCCTATTTATAAATCAGGGTAAAGGAGGCATTATGAGTCCTAAATCAAGGCAAAGGAGGCATCTGTGATGCACTTTCTAAAAAGTAATTGACTCAGTCCTAAATCACAGTAGAGGATATATTGAAATGTTAATAACAAAATGCGATCGAATCCTATTCTTCCTAGTGTATTATATGAGTAGTAGTTGTTTAACTCTAATCTAGTAAATTAATAGTTTAAGTAAACAGGCACTCCTAAAACAACAACAAACATTTGCTAAAGGCGCACAAATCTCTGTAATAAATTCATCTGTGATGCCCTTTTTGAAAAGTAAAGGACTCAGTCCTAAATCATGGTAGAGGATAAAAAGTAAATGACTCAGTAAAGTAGTAAAGTCAAGCACTAACTCCTAAATAAGGGTAAAGAAGACATCTTTGATACAGAAAACTAAACGACTGGGTGATGCAGTTTTTAATCAGTTTAACCAGTTCTAAAAGCAAAAGACTCATCGCTGAGTGTTTAGAAAGTAAAGGTATATTTTTCAGTTATTAAAAGTATGAGAGGTACAGATGACGCAGTGTTTAGAAAAGACACTATCACTACGGTTATGAACATTATGATATTATCATGATACTATTAGATGGTTTATCCTGAAGGATGATAGAGAATATCTAGCCTGCGTCAATATGATATCCAAAAATTGAAAATGTTAATCAAATTATTGCTACGTGTGCCATTACACTACCCATGTGCATGCTTGTTGTCTGCATCACTCCCGACACGGTACCGGCTGTCATGGCGGAGTTGACGTTCATTTCTTCTTGCCCATGCATAATATTCACGGTGGCGGATTACGTGGTGCTGTGGATGGAAATGCTACAAAAATAAGAGATTTCATCCTCTTTCAGAAAAATGGACTCTTTTTTTAAACATTACGTACAGAGAAAACACCTGTTCTAATATCTTTAAAATATAATTTAAAATCCGGGGAAAATTGGAATTTTCTTTTCAGGAATTGGAGTCCACAGTTCATTATAATTTTTTTATGAAGTAGATGTGCAGTGTAGAACAAATCAAAGCTTCAATTGATTTGGTCCACGTTTTAAGCGCTTTTTGGGGCTACAGTTGGACCAAAACTGTCTAATACATAATGTACGTCCCTAAACCATTCTCAATGATCGTATCCAGCATATATTTGTAGTTTGAACATAATTATAAATTCTGTTTCCAGAATAATATTCAGCTAGCTCTTACCATCCCGATAGTATAGGTTTTTAGTCAATGTGTGATCATCGATTTACAGTCGCAAAATCGGATTTGTTAGAAACTAGTGTTAGAGAAAAGTAATCAAAGAAAATAAAGAAAAGAACTGTTAATAAATATGAATGTTATAATATTAAAATGTTGGTATCATTGAAAAGTAGATGTATATAAATAACGCTGCGAGAACTATTGATGAAGCCATTCGTTGCGTTTCGAAGTGATCAGTATAAGTTGCTGTGATAGAAGATGATATAATGATCATTTAGCTGCGTAGGTTATTGAATATACACTCAACTTTAAAGGGTAACTTATCATTGAATAGTTGAAATAGGGTGAAAACATTTATTGAGAGGAAACAGGGGAGAATGTGACAGTGGCAGTAATTGTGTTAACTTTGCTCCAAATTGCCAATAATTGTTAAATTAAATAACCGAAAAAGGCGCAGAACGGATGCAGTATTGCACTAAATATTGAAAATGCACAGAGCTATATTCTACCGGAAATTAGTAGATGCCATTTTTAAATAAAACGCGACACGGGCATCACTACAAAATTCAGAAACACCATTGAAAGCGGCGAGAGTACGTACTCATGGAGATGATGCCGTAGTAGATTAATGTTCTCGAACGAATTTGAACGTAGATGTGGAAAACAGTTCTGTTGAAAGAAGTGCGATAGGGCGAACCAGGGAAAGGGGTAGAAGTCTTTTAATGCGTGGAATACTAAGAGGGAGAATTAGGAGAACGTATGGAATAATTTGTAACGAATCTTCATGGAACTGAGATGTATCGAACAATGGTGATACCGATGTCATGGGTACTGTAAAAGACAGTGATACACTGGAAAATAGTCAAGATAACAATGGAATCGTCAGAGATGGAGACAGTCCTATGATCGAGGTAGGATCTGTTCAAACTGAAGAAAACAAGGAATATTTCCGAAAACTGCAAGGAGAGGTTAGACAATTGACCGCAGAGAAAGCAAGACTTCCAGTAATGATTAATGAGTACAAGACATCCGCGAATGGAAAATCACATGAGGTAACGAGTAAAGAGGTTTCAATAATAGCCTGTAATCGGAAGTTATGAAACTGGATAGAGAAAATATTGAAATGAATGGCACAGTACTGAGTTTGGAGATATTAAATGAGTAACTTCTTAGGATAGAAACACGAGTTGTGCAAAATACGCGGAAAAGATGAAAAAGCAAACATCTATGAAATATTTGGGAATTGGAATAGGAGTAGTATTAAGAATGCAGAAGTGAGGAGGGAAAGAAAGCTGTCAATTGGACCCAAATCAGGATCAAAATGCAAGAAACTGCACAAACAGAAGTGGAATCGTATTGGAGAATGGAATCAAAATGTCAGACGGAACAATGATTGTACCAACTCCATTCAATTATATTTGTAGTAACAACAACATATATATATGTGACATCCATTAACTGCGAGAAATATATTATATGTTCGCTGCTTAGAGCTGATTTGTTATCTGGTGAAAGCGTACACATCTATC
>JAULBU010050471.1:0-32552 GCA_032358235.1 Odonthalia washingtoniensis | reverse complement strand
AGGATTAGCACTACCTCGCGGCTTCGCTGCCTTCTGTACCGGCCATTGTAGCACGTGTGTAGCCCTAGGTATAAGGGCCATGCTGACTTGACATCATCCTCACCTTCCTCCTGGTTAACCCAGGCAGTCTCACTAGAGTCCCCATCCGAAATGCTGGTAACTAATGATAAGGGTTTCGCTCGTTGCGGGACTTAACCCAACACCTCACGGCACGAGCTGACGACAGCCATGCAGCACCTGTGTAGTGGTCCGAAGAAGGCTACATTTCTGTAGCTGTCCACTACATGTCAAACCTAGGTAAGGTTCTTCGCGTAGTATCGAATTAAACCACATGCTCCACTGCTTGTGCGAGCCCCCGTCAATTCTTTTGAGTTTCACCCTTGCGAGTGTACTCCTCAGGCGGTATACTTAACACGTTAGCTCCGGCACAGCTGGGGTTGAGACCAGCTACGCCAAGTATACATCGTTTACGGCAAGGACTACCAGGGTATCTAATCCTGTTTGCTCCCCTTGCTCTCGCGCCTCAGCGTCAGGTAAAAACTAGAAAGTCGCTTTCGCCACTGGTATTCTTCCACATATCTACGCATTTCACCGCTACACATGGAATTCCACTTTCTCCGTCCATCCTCTAGATAAGGAGTTTCAAATGCAGCCTCAAGGTTGAGCCCAGAGATTTCACATTTGACTTACTTATCCGCCTACGCGCCCTTTACGCCCAATAAATCCGATTAACGCTTGCACCCTTCGTATTACCGCAGCTGCTGGCACGAAGTTAGCCGGTGCTTCTTTACCTGGTACTATCAAATAAACAAATTATTCACATGTTCACTTTTCTCCCAAGCGAAAGAGCTTTACAACCCGAAGGCCTTCTTCACTCACACGGCGTCGCTTCATCAGGGTTTCCCCCATTGTGAAAGATTCTCGACTGCAGCCTCCCGTAGGAGTCTGGGCAGTGTCTCAGTCCCAGTGTTGGCGGTCGACCTCTCAATCCGCCTAGACGTCTTAGCCTTGGTGCGCCTTTACCACACCAACTAGCTGATATCCCATGGGCTCCTCTTTAACCGTTAGGCCTTTCGGTCCCCAACTTTAATAAACAACAAATGCTTGTCGTTTATCACATTCGGTATTAGCAGTCGTTTCCAACTGTTATTCCCAGGTTAAAGGTAGATTACCCATGTATTACTAACCCTTTCGCCACTAAATATATGAGCAAGCTCACATATTTCGTTCGACTTGCATGCCTCATCCACGCCGTCAGCGTTCAATCTGAACCAAGATCAAATTCTCAAAAAAAATAAAACTTTTGACGTTAGCTTATAGCTAAACTTTATATAAAGTAAGCTAGAGCTTATATTTGCACATAAAAGCCATCTGTACTGTCAAATAACGTTGGCGCTCTTGTCGCCATTTTTCTAACTACTTACTCAATTTTTTGAGTTAATCGTTAAAAAGTAAGCAAGAATATATGTGAGCTCCGTATTTAACACAACTGTTGTTTCTTTTTTTTTATTTTATTTAGTTTCTTCTCTCGTAAAATCAACAAGTTAAGATTTTTTTCTTCTTTTTTAGAATTCTTTTTTTTTAGGTTCAAATTCACTCTTTTGGTTCAGAAAAGCAGCCTTTTACCCCTATTTTTAAGCTAACTCTTTCCCTTTCCCTTGAAGCTTTCAGCTTAACCAAATGAAAATTTGAAACAATGCTCTTTTATTCTTATTTTATCTTGAAAATGGCCCAGAAAGATAAACTTTGTTTTTTAATTTTTAAAAAGGCATGAACAGGATAATTTTTCGAGTCAAAAATGCCTGCTATTGAATCCGTTGGTCTTTCACTTATTCAAGAATTATTTTTGAAAAATAGAAATTTTTGTTCTAATGACTTTGATGACTGCTTGCAAAGCTTAAATCGCATCTTGCCTTTTACTATTCATGAATATCAAAAGCCTCATAATGGATGGCAAATTCCCCCAAAGTGGGATTTAGAAGTGGCTTATATTCAAGATTCTCAAAAAAAAATCATCTACGAAGTTGACCACCATCTAAAAATAATTGGCCTGTCTACATCTTATAGTGGCTTTGTTTCAAGAGAAGAGCTTTTAAATCACCTTCACTTTGATCACCGAGACCCTGAAGCTATCCCTTATCACTTCAGACAATTTTATAGACCATGGGAACGGACATGGGGCTTTTGCGTCCCTAAATTATTCTATGACTCTTTGAAGGAGGATTTTTATAAAGTAGAAATCAAAACCAAAGAAGCACCTGGATGTCTAAAAGTTGCTGAATATACAAAAAGTGGACAATCTCCCTATGGTTTTGCTTTTGTGGCTCATTTAGACCATCCTGGAATGGTCAATGACGATCTAGCCGGGGTAGCTGTTGGGGTAGAGCTATTTCAAAAACTCTCTAAACTAGACACCAAATTTAGTTATCACCTTATTTTAGTCCCCGAAATCATCGGCTCAGAATTCTATCTAGGACATAATTCACTTAAAAAAAAATCTATTTTGGAATCCTGCTTTTTAGAGATGCTAGGATCTCGAACTCCTTTAGCTTTACAGAGAAGTCTCAATGAAGGCTCTCAAATTGAAAAAATCCTTTTAGAGAAAATGCAGCAATGCAATCTTTTTTTTAATCAAGGCCCCTTCAAAAGCATTATTTGCAATGACGAATATATTTGGCAAGGCTATCAGATTCCTATGTGTAGCCTATCAAGATTTCCATATCCTGAGTACCATACCCATAAAGATGATCTAACAATTCTTTCAACGGAGGCTTTTTTTGAATCTATTGAACTTTTGTATCAAACGATTTTAGAACTCGAAAAGCTTGTTTTAATAGAAAAAAAGTTTTCAGGAACGTTATGCCTATCTCACCCTGACTACAATTTGTATATAGATCCAGGACAAAGAGCTTTTGGCTCTCATGCTCCAAAAAATATTCAAAAGATGCGTCTATTAATGGATTTAATTCCTTCGCAAAAAAATCTTTTTTTTCTGAAGCCGCTGGCTGATTATGTTGATCTTCCTCAAGAAGTTATTCTCTCTTTTTTAAAAAGCTGGGAAGAAAAAAAATTACTCAAAATAATTTAGAATTCTTTTCTTTATCAATTCTTAATGTCCCTGATTAATTATTGCTGGCTTCAATACAAAAAACAAAAAGGAGAGAGGATATGTGTATATCATGGGTTCCAGAAGGGCACACAGCCGTTATTGAACGGTTTGGACAATTTAGTCGAGTTCAAGAAGCTGGGATATATTTTTACATCCCAGGAATATATACGACAAAGAGTCTTACATCTTGGGGAAATATTGCCAATAAAAGCGGCTATCTCATTGAAAAATCCGAACAACAAACAAATACTCCTACTCGTCACTGCCAAACCAAAGACAATGTCATCATACAAGCAAACACTTCCATAGGATGGAAAATTATTGATTCTAAAAAAGCAGTGTATGCAACAGATCATCTGCCAACAATGATTTCAGAACTGGCATTAAATAGTTTAAGAGCAAATATCGGAACGCTGAGCCTAAATGAACTTTTTTCCTCGCGACGCCAATTAAGCGAAAAGATTAATTCAGAATTATCAGAGACACTGATTAAGTGGGGGGTGGAGCTTTCAAGAGTTGAAATTCGAGAGTTAACTTATACTGATGAAATCGCTAAAGCCATGATGAAGGAAATGGTTGCTGAAAAAGAGCGAAAAGCACAAGTTTTGCTAGCTCAAGGAGAGGCTGAAGCCAAGTTAATGAGAGCCAAATCAGACGCTGAAGCCGTAGAGCTAAATGCAATGGGATGGGCAATGGCTCTACTTGTAGAAAGTGAAGCGCAATCCAAAGCATTAAAGATGCAAGCTGAGTCAGAAAAGATTTATTTGAGAGAACTTAAAGAAGAAGTTGGCGCAGAGCATGCAGCACAAATCTTAACTGCAGAGAAACAAAAAGAAGGATTAAAAAGTATTTCAGAAAATCCCGCTCATAAAATATTTCTCGCACCTCAAATGCAATATTTTATGCCCTCTGCAGTTTAGGAAAATAAAAGATTGTTTTGATCTAACTCTACCAAGCTCAAAAACTTGGTAGAGTTATATATCTTTTACTAAAAAAGAGTGCTTAACGTTTCGCAATTGAAGATAAAAGACCAATTGCATGACCTTCAAAGACACCTTCAGAAATGTTTTTCAAATAGCAATTTGTCAAGATGTTTTGTCCCGAATGGGTTTTTACTAAAAGACGAATCTCTTGAATTTCAGCCTCTGCTAATGATCGCACAGCCGTTTGCCATTGATCTAAACCCTTTTGCACTAAAAAAGAGAAGTCTTTGATAAATTGATCTGGATTCCATCCAAGCAGATTCTTAACTTGATGATTCACAAAGATAAATCTATTTTCTTGGAGGGAGTAAACTAATACAACTTCAGATTCGTCACTTTCAAGACGATCAAACAAACGTCTTTGGTCTATCAAAAGATTTCCAAAAGGAAAATGGCTTCCTCTTTTTGCAAATGGATTGGTTTCTGTGAGCTGCCTTGCAAAATCAATATACCATTGGAGCTTTTCTTTGAGCGTTAGAGGTTTTTTAGGAACTTTGGCTATTTCACTTGTGATCAAAGAAGTTTTCTCTGATTTCTCTTCTGGGAAAAAAGTTCTTTTTTGCTCTTCTATCTGTAATAGATTTTCAATCTCATACTTCAAATCATTGATTTGCAAATTCAAAATGTTAATTTCAGCTTGTTTTTTTTCAATCACTTGCCTTTGCTCTTTAACTAATATACGGGATTCAGAGAGGCTGCGCTCTCTTTTATCCAGCTGACTCTGCAGGTCTTGATTTAAAAATTGATATTCATTTTCTTGATTTTGGTGCATCTCCTTCAATTGTTCAATTTTTTTATTCAGCACCTTTTCAATTTCATTTTTTTGACTAAATTCATTTAACAATTGGTTAAGCTGTTTGGCTAATCCGCGATTTTCCACTTTGTACTCTTCTAAGTCTTGTTCAATCGTGTTATCTTTTAAGGAGCTAAGCTCCCCCTGAACGGCGGATTCGGCAAGAAGCTTCCATAAGTTTCTCAAAAAGACCCAACCAACAACTCCCCAAACAGTCCAAAAAATGAAATTAAATTTTGACAAAGGTAGTTTTTGAAACAGTAAATAGGGGGGAAGCATTAAGAAAAAACAGAGCGCAAAGTAAAAGATTTTTTTATTTTTTTGCATCATGCCTAATACAGGGTTGAGCTGATTGGGAGAATACAAAAATTACTTTTTAACGGCTAGTTGAAAGAGTTTTTTTTAAATTTTTCACTTTTACAAAATTTTATTTTACTTTTTTAATCTTTCGCAATTAAGTAAGAAATATGCTAGAATTACCTTTTATTATTCGTATTCTCCAACAACCCTTATTAGAAAGTTATTTCGGATGGAACAAAGCTTAACTAAAGAATTTGGTTTTTTTCGTTCTTTTTTGTGGCCTATTCATCGCCATGAATTTAGAAAATTCATCCCTCTATTTGTAATTCTCTTCTTAATCTGTTTTAATTATGGAATATTAAGACCGATGAAAGATACGTTAATTATCACAGCAGCAGGGGCTAAGGTACTACCATATATCAAAGTTTGGGGAATACTTCCCATTGCCATCCTCCTCACTTACTTTTTTACAAAATTAACACATTACTTTAGCCAAGAAAAAACATTCTATATTATTACCTCCAGCTTTATTGGCTTCTTTCTGCTATTTGCTTTCGTCCTTTATCCTCTACGGGATGTTCTTCACCCACATCAATCGGCAGATTACTTGCAAACCATTTTTCCCAATAAGGGTCTTGCTGGGCTCATTGATTTATATAGATATTGGACCCTTTCTCTTTTTTATGTGATTGCAGAGCTTTGGAGCAGTATTGTTTTAAGTACTCTTTTTTGGGGGGTTGCAAACGAAGTCACTCCCATCAATCAAGCCAAACGATTTTATGGTGTGTTTGGTATCGCATCCAATTTAGCAGCTTTGGTCTCAGGATTTACAGCCAACATGCTTGGCTTTGCAGTCAAAGGATCTTGGAATAGCATGGTCTCTATCTTTATTTTAACAGTGACTGCTGGCGGACTCATAGTCATGCTTCTCTTTAGATGGCAGAGCAAAACTATCCTTACCGAAAAATCCTATCCCAACTTACACTCCGTGACTGCTAAATCATTCAAAAAGAAGAAACCCTCTTTAAAAGAAAGCTTCCAATTATTATCGCAGTCAAAATACCTATCGTATATTGCAGCTCTTGTAGTTTCTTATAACCTAGTGATCAACTTAATGGATGTGGTCTGGAAAGATCGCCTGCATCTCTATTGCTCTTCTCCACAAGAACTCAACTACTATATGAATAATGTCACTTCTGCAGTGGGATTATTGTCGCTGCTTATTACTTTCTTTATTCCTAAAATAATTGAACGCTTTGGCTGGACCAAAACAGCTTTGATAACCCCAATAGCGATGGGCCTTACAGGAGCTGGCTTTTTTTGCTTTTTAGTCTTTGGAAGCTCTTTTCAAGGGCTTACATCTATCATCATGACTCCTTTAGCAATTGCTGTCTTTTTTGGAAGCCTTCAACACTGCCTAAGTAAGGCCGTAAAGTACTCTTTATTTGACACGACACAAAATATGGCCTTTATCCCTCTTCCACACGATCTTAAATATAAAGGCAAAGCCCCCATTGATGTTATAGGAGCGCGATTTGGAAAATCTGGTGGTTCACTCATTTATCAAGGACTGCTTTTATTCGTAGGAACTATTTCAGCTTGTATTCCCTATATCGCTGTTTTATTTATTGCGATGATTACCTTTTGGACAACCTCTACAAGACGTCTCGGCAAAATGTTTAATGCCTTAGTTCAAGAGCAACAACAATCTAATGTTGAAGCAAGCCCAGAAACAACGGCGGCCTCTGCACCACAAACAGTTGCCTAACTTTCAATTTGGATTTTAATTTTTAAATTGGAAGAGCTCTTGATTGCCTCGCGCGGGTTTTTTGCACTTACCGGCTCAATACAAACAAATGTAGAATCGTTAGGGCGATACAATTGCCATGCATTTTCTTCGCTATCTGCTTGGTAGGAAATTTTTAAAAGATACTGCGCTGTGTGTAACTCAATGACGGATGATTGTGGATCTAATAGCGGTCTAAATCCATAATCAATCTCTTTTTCTGAAGTTAATTTATGACAGAGCAAATTAGGTGATTGATACCAAGAATCTGGGATTTTCTTCCATCCACTTAAGTCATGATACATTGGGTCGACCACCGACAACACCTCTCCTTTTTTTTGAGGTAATGAATAGTAGTAATGGAGCCCTATCACAGAAGATTTTTCACTTTCCACTCCATAGTCAATCTCAAGACCTTCATTAGACAAGACTGCTTGAAACTCTAATCTAAAATCTTGCCCTTCTAAGGATGAGAGCTTTATCCCTTTAAACTCATCATTTCCTTCTAAAATCCCATAAATGGAATGCGTATTCACTTTAAACCTCCAAGGGACATAGCGTGCAATTCCGTGTGAGAAAGGTTCTTTTTGGCCTTGCTCTTGCAATTTCTTCACAAAAGGAAAAAGTGAGATGACCTCGATGTTAGGAATATCTTTGTCTTGTAGATGGTGAAAATGAGGTCCTATCAAAGCTCCAAGCCCTGCAGAGCGCTCATCAAATAAAGGCTTTGTTGCAACATCCATTATTTCAAAATTTCCCCATCTAAAGCTCATTAAATTCATCCCCTTTTGGGGATTAAAAGTAGCTATTAACGGTTCGTTATTTTTTGAAAAGGATTTAAGAAGGTGCATGAATCATACCCTATTGAGCATGAAGCGACCTAAAAAGCAAAAATAGACAAAGAGGCCAAAAAGTACCAAGGTTGAAACAAGCCTCTTAAACGGAAACTCTTTATTCACAACTCCTAAATGAGGCTTTTCAGGATGATACCATACACAAACATCTTTACCTTCTAGGGTTTGAACTTCGCGATTTGCTAATAAGCAGTTTTTATACACTATTTTCTTCAACGCCTGATGGCGGCAGTATTTATTGGCATTCACTTGATATAGGTAATCTAACTCTACCTGAAAGCGATTCGGGCCAAGCTCTTTAACAGATGCCTCCAGATGCTCTACAGGCGCCGCGCATCTTAATTGAAAATACTTATAGAGATCTATACTTAACAAAGAGGCAAATACAACCACTAACATCGTCACTCCTGATAAGAAAATGGGCCATAATAAGTTCTGTTTCATCTCTTACCTCAGTCCAAGAATTGAAGAGTTGCTCTATTTGCCTTTATGAAACGATACTATTTTTTTGAAAACTTAATTTTTAGTTCTTTGAGTCAAACAGCTTTTAACACAACTTAAACATATGATCTATAAATAGATAAACTTCATTTTAAAACCTATCTTCAAGGTAGCTCTTATCCAGATCTTCCTGATTGATAGAGATAAACTAGAAGGTTTACCTTAAAATTAGCTCTTTCAAATTAAAATTTGATTTCTTCATTTGCAAGAAGTACCAAGATCTTTTGACAAATTATCAATTATTTTGCTAAACTTTTGGCAAATTGTTAAATAACACAAATACATTCAAAGGTTTCCATGGCTGAAGAAAAAAAGACCCAGAAAAAAAAGACTCCAACTGCTGCAAAAAGAGCTCTCCAAGACAAAAAGAAACAACATGTTAATCGTGTCTTCAAATCTAGAATTCGTACAGCACTAAGAAGTTTTCAAGAAAATGTCAAAGCAAAGAACGAAGAACTCTTGACAAAAGATCTTAACAACATTTATGCAATGGTAGATAAAGCAGTTAAAAAACACATCTTCAAGGCTAATAAAGCCCAGAGAATTAAATCTCGCCATGCTCTACAAATGCAAAAAGCGCTTTCTTCATAGTCTATTAGTTCTCATTTGTGCGCTCCCTCAACTTTTATTAGCAGATATTGTAGTCACACGCATTTATATTCCAATGCGCGATGGCGTTGAACTTGCTACAGATCTTTATGCTCCGGAAAATCCGGGTAAAGCTCTCCCTTGTATTTTAATTCGCACTCCAGGGGTCGCCAAAGAAACAGAAATCTTTCAAAAACTCTGTGATTGGGGATATGTTGTTGCAATTCAAAGCCTGCGCTCCCATCACCACTCAGATCAACATCCTGAACCATATTTCTCAGATGCATGGGGAGCTCTTCAAGATGGCTATGACACTATTGAATGGCTGGGAAAGAGCGAATATACCAATGGCAAAATAGGAACTTTTGGGGCCTCAGCCAATGGCATTACTCAACTTTTACTTGCTCCGACTAGGCCCGAGCATCTCAAATGTCAATTTATTCAAGTCGCTACACCCACTCTCTACCATCATGCCGCTTATGTAGGTGGAAAACTATGTAAACACCAAGTAGAGAGCTGGTTTGCAAAAATAGCTCCCAAAGCTTATCAAAATATTCTAAAACACACGACTTATAGCGCTTACTGGGAACAAATTGATGCTAGCAAAAAATCTGAGTGTGTACAAACTCCAGCTATTCATATTGGAGGTTGGTACGATATTTTTTCTCAAGGAACCATTGATGCCTTTAATGCTTGGCAAAACAATGGAGATCATGGAGCGAAAGGAAAGCAAAAATTGATTATGGGACCGTGGACACACTGGGGCAGTTCTCAAAAGCATTTCGGAGAGTTTCAACATCCGAAAGAAGCGTTAAAGTTTGATGAGCTAAACTTAATTAGAAATTGGTTTGACGCTAATTTAAAGGGCGAAACTTACAAAATTAATCAATATCCCAATGTTCTTTACTATGTCATGGGCCCCTTAGATCAAACTCCTTCCAAAGGAAACTGCTGGAGGAAAGCAGAAAGTTGGCCACCTGTTGCGCAAGAACAAATGCATTATTTATCCAAAGCTCATCTCCTACAAATGAAAAAGCCCGCTTATAGTTCTCGTGAATATGCTTTTGACTATGATCCCCAAAATCCTGTTCCAACTGTAGGTGGAAAAAATCTCTATTTAGAATCAGGGCCCTTTGATCAAATTCAAAACGAAAAACGAGAAGATGTTCTAACTTTTACAACAGAGCCTCTTTTAGAAGATACAGAAGTCACAGGAAGGATCAAAGCAACTATTTATTTATCATCTTCTGCTCCTTCTACAGATTTAGCTTTAACTCTAACGGATGTATATCCAAATGGGAAAAGTATTTTAATTTGTGAAGGGATTCAACATGTCTCCATCGAAAATGATCAAGCTCAAAGAGTCGATGTTGATCTATGGTCAACCAGCATGGTTTTCGCTAAAGGACATAAGATTCGCCTTTCCATCACAAGCTCAAACTACCCCCATTTTGACATAAATCCAAACCCAGCTCATAATGTCATCCATGTTGGCTCGAAGTATCCATCTCACGTTGTGCTGCCGATTATTGCAGATTAACTTTCTAATCTGTCTTTTATTGCCCACTTTTTGTTTTAGCACTTCATGGGCTGAACAAACTTTTTCAATGATGTCTCTTGAAGAAAAAGTAGCTCAACTTTTTGTACCCCCTGTTTATACTTTAGGCCCCCAAGAAAATGTCGAGCAAATGCTAAGTGATTTGGCAAATTACCCTGTTGGAGGAATTCTCTTTATGCAGGGCTCTATTGAAAACCAACAAAAAGCCGCAGCTCTTTTACAAACCCATAGCTCCATTCCTCTCATTTGCGTTCAAGATAATGAATGGGGTCTTGAAATGCGATTAAAAGGCGCCTTACGCTTTCCCAGAAACCTTACCTTAGGAGCTATTCAAAATAACGAGCTAATCTATCAATTTGGCAAAGAAGTGGCTAAACAATGTTTAGCGGTCGGTGTCCAAGTCAACCTGGCCCCTGTGGTAGATATAAACAATAATCCCGGCAATCCGGTCATTAATGATCGCTCCTTTGGTGAAGATCCTTCTAAAGTAAGTCAAAAAAGTTTTTCTCTCATGAAAGGATTACAGGACCATGGAGTCATCGCTTGTGCTAAACATTTTCCAGGACATGGAGATACAGACTTAGATTCACATCAAGTACTACCTGTTCTCAATAAGACTACTGAAGAGTTAAAACATTTAGAATGGATTCCGTTCACCACTGTCATCCAAAATGGAATTCAATCTGTTATGACAGGACATCTGCAATTTCCTTCCATTAGCGATCTACCAACCTCTCTTTGCCCTACAACAATTTCAACTTTTCTAAAAGGCAATTTAGGCTTTGAGGGTCTTATCTTGACAGATGCCCTCAATATGAAAGCTATTAGTGGAAAATACCAGGAAGGTGAAAGCGAAGTTCTTGCTATTTTAGCAGGCAACGATTTGCTTATTTGGCCAAACAATTTTAAACTCTCTATTGAGGCTATCTGCCAAGCTGTTGATAATGGCAGAATTAGTTTATCCCAAATAGATCACCGAGTTTTAAAAATTTTAAAAGCCAAAGAAGCATTAGGCCTACATAAAGATGCTTCTCCAAAAAAATTAAACTTATTTTCTAAAGAAGCTCTCTCTTTAAAAGAGCATCTTTTCAAAGAAGCAATTACAGCTGTCCGCATCGATAAGAATACTCTTCCTCTCTCTTTCGATCAAAGAGTGGCTTTTATTCAAATTGGACGGGATGTAGCGATGAAAGAAGCTCTAGAGATTCTTCATGCACCGTATGAAGAGCAATATCCAAAAGAGCCTCCTCCTTTATATCAAAATTTAAAAAAACATGGACCCATTGACTTCTTTTTTGTTCCGAAAGAATGCTCCAAGCAAGATCTCGACATTTTACTACAAAAAATACAACCCTATTCTAAAATTGTCATTGGGCTCTATGAAATGAATAAGTTTCTTAAAAAAAACTTTGGCGTGACTGCCTCTTCTTTGGAACTGTTAAATCGATTGCACGATAAAACGACCTACTTATGCCTCTTTGGATCTCCTTATAGTTTAAAGTATTTCAAGGAGCAAAATGTCATTTTAGTTGGCTATGAGAACGACGAAGACGTTCAAAAAGGGTGCGTAGAGGTTCTTATGGGGCAAAGAAAAACAACAGGCCGGCTGCCGATAGCTGCAGATGATCATTATCCTGAAGGATTTGGACTTTAATAATCATTAAATTCCAAAGGCATTTCTGTTTTAATCCAATACTTGATGATTTTACTCCCTTTTAAATGAGCAATCAAAATAGTAGGTATTTCTAATTCTTGCCCACCTCGTTTAACTCTTTGAATTGCATGAAGAACGAAGGTGTCATTTTCAACAATAAGGTCTAAGACCTCCACTTTTAATCCTGGCATATGCTCTTTAAAAATGGCAACCTTTTTGACCAAGGCTTCAAAAGAAACAGGGTCATCATTATAATGACCTTCTAGATCATGGTGATAAAACTGATCTAGTTTGTCAATTTCATGATTTTCCCAAATTACCTTTATTAACTTTTTGACAAAGTGTTCAATCTCTGATTTTTCCATACAATTCCTTTTCAAACTATCAATGATTTTTGATCAATGGGCAATTTAGTTAAGACCCAACTTTCTTTCACTTGATTCTTCTCAAAATGATAAATATAAAATAGATGATCTTCCATAATCTCGCCGTGATCTTTGGTCTTTACCTTCATATAAAATTGTATGCCAGCTTTTTCATCTTCATAAATAAAATCTTTAATGATTAAATCAATAATTTCAAATTTTTCAACAAAAAGAGCAATTCGCAGGCGCCAGTCTTGCAAATTGAGTTTATCAGAGTTAATATGAGAAATTAAGCTCTCTGAATGATCCCTTTCAAAATTAGTAGGGTCTTCATTCTTTAATAACTGCAAAATCGAAGAAAATATTCGCTTTGCTTCCACTCTATTCATCAATGCTTCCCTATCTAAGCCCAGAAAGCCTGTTAGTTGTATTTTTGATTAAATTGGTCAGTGTATGTTTATCAGAAAAAATTTCAAATTCTTTTTTTGCTCGAGTAATGGCCGTATACAAAAGCTCTCTTCCAAAAACTTCACTTGATGGGGGAATGACAATACTAATCTCTTCATACTCACTACGTTGACTCTTATGAATAGATAAGCAAAAGGAAAATTCAAAGCTGGAAATCAACGAAAGAGGAATTTTTCTTACAGACTCTTTTTCAGAAAAATAACTTTGCTGAGAGGTCCTGGATAAAAAAATTGCCTCACCTTTTGCATTAATAAAACCCTGATCTCCATTAAAAAGCTCCAAATGATAATCATTTTGAGTGATCAAAATGGGGTGATCTGGGCGCTCTTTAAGTAGTTGTTTAAACAAACTATTGAGGGCATCAGATCCATATTCTCCTCTTTTATGAGAAGTCAAAATTTTATATCTTTGGAATTCTTTTAATTTTTCTAAATTTGACATTGTTGCTGTAATCTTTGCCATTCGATCAAGCAACTGTAACACCAGCTGTCTTGGAGAGGTCAAATTCTTACATTTTTTATCAAAATACATATTCAAAAAAACTTCTATATCACCTTTTTGAACCGTTTCTGCACAAGATAAAATGTCTTTTATTTCAGTCCTGTGACAATTTGTAAGGAAAAAACAAGCATCGCTTTTCTCTAATAAATCTTTAAACAGAGTTCCCATGCCAATAGGGGGAAGTTGATTGGGGTCTCCTAAAAAAATAAGTCTGGAGTTGGGTTTTGTATATTGGAGCAGCTTTAAAAAGAATGCTGCATCAATCATTGAGCTTTCATCAATTAAAATAAGATCATAGGGTAGATAAGAATGAATTTTCTTAAAAAACAACTTGTGTAAAGTCATAGGGTGTAGCTGCTGCTGAATCTCACTTTTTTGAAATTTCTCCTGCAAATTAGCTACGGCCTTCCCCGTAGGAGCAGCAATTGACACCAAAGCTTTTGGAAAAGCCTTTAGAAATGCCTCTATTAGCTTATGAGCTACATACGTTTTACCAACACCTGGCCCACCAATAATAAAAGAGAGGCAATGAGAAAAAGAGCCGATGATAGCTTGTTTTTGTTCTAGTGTTAAACTATCAGGCAAGCTTAGCTTTTCTATTTGTAACTCTGGTTTTTTAAGCTCTAGCTCTTGAAAAAGCTTTAAAATTTCCGTCTCAAAAAAGTAATTTTTCTGTAAATAAAGGTGGTCATTTTTTCGAACTACAAATTCATTGCCTATGAGCTTATCATCATTTAATAGTTCATATCCCTTGGCAAGACAAGGCTTACATAGCTCTATCAATTCCATATCTTCAATAGGCCAGATCTCTTCTACTGCAGGTTCTAAAGCGCCTACTTGCCGAATACATAAATGACCTAACCTTGAGGCTGCAAATAAGAAAGAAGCTAAAAACAGCTCTTCATAGGAGGGGTTAGGTTGCGCTTTTAATAAAAAGTTCGCTGCTTGCCAATCCAAGGGCTGCATTGCATTTATTGCGATTAATTTTTCGTGTAAGAGGGTGCTTTCTAGGCTTTTTTTTTGATTCTGGCAAAATTGACTAAAAGCAAATCCAAACATTCTTAAACAAATCGATTTTTGAGCCTAACATACTGATTATTTTCTTTTTTTACTATGAGATCAAATGAATTTATTAAATTGTTTAACAATTTCTTTTTACTAAAATCTAAAAAGAATATAGCTGATATAAAAAATATAGCTGTTAAAAGAGGGGCTTGACGCCGTTGTGAAGATCAGAGAAAAACGTTTCTTACCCCTAACTTTAAAGAAAATAGTTTTATTCTTTTTTTTAACTCTATTTTTATCCGCGTGCCACTCATCTTCTAAAGATTTTGCCCCACGAAATATTAAAGATTATGTCATTGGAGTGACTACGACAAAAGCAATTAAAGAAGATATCCCTCTATTGAATAAAACTGGTTATTATTTTTTTGATACGCATGGAAACTACACCCTTTATTATGACCAAAAAGTTTATGAAAAAGGAGAGTATGCTTATCAAAAAGTAAATGCAACATCAGCCTCTTTAATTCTCAGCTATTCTGATCGAACAGGCCTAAACAGCTATATATCGATTTTTGAGTTTACTTCTCCAGAGGGAGGCACTTGGAAGGGGAGCTATGACAATGACTCTCTAGATACAGAAGGGGGAACCTTTAAAATTTTAAGACATGGTTATAATTAAGGCGCGTTGTTAACGAAATGCTTTAGATAATAAAATGGCGTTATTAAAAGATAAAAAGGCCCTTATTCTCATTATGGATCCCTCTAACAAACCAGTAAATAACTCCTCCCAAAGAGGCCTTCTCGATGCTTTCTTTCTTAAACAATTTTAAATATTTTTTAAGTGCCTCTTGATAGATTTTGGCTTGTAAGAAGTATTGATGCTCGAGCATTGAGCACTCTAAATTGAAATAGCTCTGATCGTTTTCGCCCAGCCAATTTGTTTTATAATCAATAATATAATAGCGCTGATCATATTCAACGACAAGGTCTATAAAACCATGTAAAAGATCTCCTTGGAGCTCCATCTCTTCTACTTCTAATGTCCCTTCTGCAGGATATAGAAATTCTATTTCTTTATGGATCTGATTTGAAGGAAGGTCCTTTAAACAAAAAGTCCTCTCTTGGATTGTGATAGGGGAAACTAAGATATCTTGTATTAAATTACTAATGACCTCTTTCCATGGTTCATAAGCTGTATGAGAGACAAAGGCTTCGATATTGAGAGGTTGATTGAATGAAATAGATTCTAAAATTTCATGGATCAAAGACCCTGTTTTTGCACCTGCTGGCAAAGTGTGATAATTTTTCTTTAAAACAGAAAAGTCTTGAGGGGTATTTAGCAATTCTCTTTTTTGCAGGGGTGATGAGAGAGAGGAAAAGGAGTGCTTATAGTATTTTGGATAATTCAGTCTAGTAGCACTGGGCAAGACAAGAGACGATGGGACGAATGCCAGTTTCTTGTCTACTTTATTAGCAGGCTTTAAAAGAGAAAAAGACATCTCACCATGCGCTAAAATAAACGCTTTGAGTGACTCCTGATTGAGACTAAGTTGATTTAAAAAGATCTCCATGGGAGAAGTTTGCTCAATTGAAGGGTTATCCTCTGTGAAAAAGCATGGTAAATACAGGCGTTGCTTGGCTCTTGTTAGAGCCACATATAATGTGCGTAACTTCTCCGCATTTTGCTCTTGAATATAAAGATCATATTCTTCTTTAGAAAGACGAGAGACGGGATATAAAACATTGCTTTGATGAGAGATAAGATTATCTGTTGCTGAGGTCCTCTGAATCAACCCTAAAGCAAAAACAATTTCAAACTCAAGGCCTTTGCTCATATGCAAGGTTAAAATACGCACTCCTTCTTCTTCAAAATCTTGCCGAATGGGGTAGGCTTGTTCTGCAAAGACATTCTCTACGCTAAGCTCTTCTAGGAAGCGATATAGCTTATAGGGATCCTCTCCTAAATTTTCTTTTTCAAGCATCAGCTCTTTGACCTGCTCTAGCTCTTGATAAAGAGAAATTCCTTCTTTTTGCGATAATAGACTTTCATAGAGCGAGTTTTCACCCAAAGATTTCTCGTAAGTTAAAAAATTAAAAAAAGCTAAAAATCCATTTTCGAAAAGCAAAGTCTTTAAATGGGAAAAATGTTGAACCAATGAGTGGATATGACTATCGCTAAAACAATCCAAAGGCCAATTCAATAAGGTGTTAATTTTAAGAGCACGGATCAATCTGAGCTGATTTGGATTTAAAGTTGCTTCAAAGATTTGAAGAAATTGATATACCGAATCTTTGGCTTGCAGTGACTCTGAGCGCATCGTTGAAAAAGGAATCGAAGCGAGTTTTAAAACGTTTTTTAATCGATCTGCCTGAAAACGATCTTTGACCAAGACCGCTATCTTATTTAAAGAGATTTCTGGATGAGTTTTCAACTTCCCAATTTCATCCAAAATAAAAGGGAAAACTAGCTCCTCTTCAAGCTTTTCATAAAGAGTTCTTGTTAGCTTTTTTTTAGTCTCAGCCAAAATAAAATGGAGAGACCCTTTTCCATCAGCAAAATCTTTCTTAATAATAGTCCCACTACTATGAACTGGCTGATAGGTTAAGTGAGAGCCATTTTTAGGGAGCTTAATCCATTGATTATTGATTTTTTCAAAGAGGTTATTGAGAGCTAAGATTAAGTCTGGCTGACTGCGATAATTGACATTTAAAGAATAGGGAGTTGAAATGCCCATCATTTGAGCTGCATTGAGATAGGTATAAATATCTGCCTTTCTAAAACCATAAATAGACTGCTTTGGATCACCTACGACAAAAAGGGTTCTTTTGGCCGAAGGATCATTCAAAAAAAGCCTCGCTAATATTTTCCATTGCAAAGGATCAGTGTCTTGAAACTCATCAATAATCACCGCAGGATAAGTGCCAGCAATTTGCTCCTGAATCCAAGGATTCATAATTAATTGGGAAAATTTTTCTAAAATATTATTTGGTGTTAAAATTTTGTGTTCTTTAAAAAAGCTTAGTAGCAGCTGATAACAATTTCCCACTAAGAGGGAAAGCAAGCCTTCTTTAGAGGTTCCTTGATCAAAAAGAGGGCACAACTGCTGTTCAAAGATTTCAAATTCTCTAAGTTCTTTTTTGTTTTCTTGTGAGGATTTTTTTAAGTTTTCTTTGTTAAAAACTTTTCTAAACACCTGATAATGAATTAAAAACTCTTCGAGAGCTTGAGCAAAACTTTCTTTTTGAAAAAGTTTTTTCAACGATTGGATAGCTTTTAAAAGATCCTGATTTATTTCATTTTGACGGTTGAAAGCCCCTTTGTAAAAGGAGGCCACATGAGAGAGGTTCTCTTCGATATTCTCAAAGTTCCAAAAGCTATTTTTTTGGAAAAACTCCACGCTTTGAGAACATTTGGCGCAAAATTCTTGATAAGTTTCTGTTTCTAAAACAGGTTGTTCTTTGATTAGCTGCTCAACGCATGCTTTTAAAAGGAGCTCAAAATTACCTTTATAATAACTAAGAAGGATCTTCAATTGAGCTGGACTCATCATTTGCGAGCCGTATCCAAAAGATAAATAATCTTTAACAAGTCGTTCATAAGTCTTGATGCTGACCTTAGATTGCTCGATGTTTTGAGCTAAATCAATCCCTGCTTCAAAAAGATATTCTTTCAGCTTTAAAAAACAAAACTTATGAATCGTATAGATTTGCGCTAAGTCAAAGCTAGAAAGAGCATCGTTTAATTTATAAATTAATTTCTTGCGCTTTTGCTCGCTGGCTTCTTTCCATTTCTTTAAATATCCTATCTCGATAATTTTAGAACAAATAAGCTCTTCTTTGGCTTTTTCTAATGCCGCTCGAATACGCGCTTTCAGCTCTAAGGTCGCCTCTTTTGTAAACGTAAGAACTAAAATATTTTCTACTTTTAATTCTGCCTGGCTTTCCAAGATTAAGCGAACATAAGCATTTTCCATCGAAAATGTTTTTCCACAACCCGCTGAAGCTTCAATAAAAAATTTGCCTTCCAATTTTAAATTTGGATCTGAAACATCAAAGCTCTTCATTTTTCAAATCACCTATCAGTTGTGTAAACATTGCTGTAGCTAAGTTTTTCCACTCTTTCACTAACTGAATGGAAATAGGCATTTTATTCATTACTTTTTTTACATAAGGATGATAAAAATGTTCAGCGTTCATATTAGCGTCTATTTTTCTCAAAATTTCTTGAGGCTCATCTTGGAGAAAGAAGGGTATCCACTCTGGCAAAAAAGGGAGTATTTGATTTGAATTTAAAAAATAAAGCTGCAAATAAAGCTCTAGATATTTTTGAGGATTTTCTAAAGTAATTCTTTTTATTTTTTTAGATTTAAGAAAGATCCATTGAGGCTGAAAGTCTAGGGGAATGAGATTGGTTAAAGATAAATAAACCAAATATTTAGGAAGATCTGACAACATTGTCTCTAAGCTAAAAGTACTCATCGATAATAAGCCTTGTTTACTCACTCCTTCTAAAATTCCATTAATTTCAATGGTTTGACAAGAGGACAATGAAATCTTCAGAGTAGGACAGACCCAAATTCTATCTTCAAAAAAATGTGCTTGTTGAACGTCTGAGCGAAGCTCTACCGAAAAAAGATCCCTATTTTTTAAGTCCTTCGAAGCCAACAATGAAAAAATGTCTTTTTGCTCTTCTTGCAGTTGATTTTTGGCTATTGTTTGAAAGATTCCTCGTGGAAGCTCATTTTTATTAGTTAAAAAATGATCGGCAAAGAGGTGCTTTTTTAAAATTGTCTTTTGTAAATCCCCAAGAGCATAATGTTGATTCAGGTGCCTGCCATCTTTGAATTTTAAGTAAATTTGATGGAAATTTTTTAAAGCAAACCCAATCGGATCTTTTGCAAGAGCAGCTAACTGCTGCAGCGAAATCTCTTTTATTTTTGGTATTTTAGATGAAATAGAACGGGGATTTCCCCAAATGAACTCTTTACTTAGTGGGGTAACCTTCTCTTTTTGATAAAAAGCTTGAGCTAATGGGTAGTTTTTTGTTTGAAAGTTTTTGCTCACAAAATATTTCTTATTAAAATTGAAATGCGGATGCTCAAAAATGATCTCTGAAGACGGCTTTTGCCCTTTAATTTCAAAATGACCATCCAAATAACTCAATAGCTCAGAGATTAAAATGGAAGGCTGCATTTTTTTAAACGTTTCTGGGCAATTTCCTAAATAGCTGATCCATAAATATTCACTCGTTGTCAATAACACTTCTAAAAACAGATATCTATCATAGTCCATCAGCTGTGGATAATAATCTCTGTTTTTAAAAGCAGAGAGTAGTGATAGCGGATTTACTTGAGGAGCGCGAGGAATTACAGAATCGCTAAATCCTAAAAGACAGCTCACTTTAGCAGGAGCTGGCGAGCTGTGAAAAATGGAATAAAATGCAATCGATTCTTGTTGATTTTGAGAAGAGAGGGGTTGTAAATCAGCTAATTCTTTTTTCAAATAATAATAATAAGTTTGAAAATTAAAAAGTTCGTTTCCAAAGTCTAAGTATTTCTTTTGAAAGCTATGAATAACATTTAAAATAAACTCAGCCTCTTTTTGATAGCGATCGTCAAAACGATAGTAACTGTCAAAAAGACAATTTAAATAATTAGACCAATCTACAAAGGTCATTTGATGAGTTGTTAAAATATCTAAATCTTTTTTAAGAGAGGTTAAAATGGAGACTAAAAGATTGAGCTCTTCACTCTGTGATAAGTCAAGTGCTGAGAGATGGGGAAGCCAATCACTTTCCTGATAAAATCTGCACAAATACTTTAAAAAAGTTTCTATGCATTCTTGCCAATGGAGGGTAATTCTATCTTTTGTTTGTACTTCTTGATGATACTGCTTTTTAAAGTATAAGTCCTGATCTTTGGAATCAAAACCCAAACAAGGTCCAATTTCTTCTAGCCAAGCATGCCATAGCTGAACTGTTTCTAAAGTAATGTTAAAACGTTGATAAAAGGCAGGCTGATAAAAAAATTCAAATAGCTTGGCCTGATCAAAATGTGATTGCGATAGCTCTAAAAGGGTATAAAGGGCTTTAAGAGCTTTATTTTTGACCGCAATTGAACCATTGTAAATAAGCGCTTCCAAAGGGGAAGATGGATCGTTAAAGATACTTTCAATAATTGGAATATAAGCTTCAATATTAGCAATATATACAATGACATCCCTAGGCTTTAAATATGCTCTTTGGTGCAGTAATGCGATTAAATTTTGATATAAAACCTCTACTTCTCTCTGATAAGAGGAAGTTTGGTGAATTTGAATAGATTCTACTTCCTCTAGCGCTACTTTATCTTGGCCAGTACGCATAAGCAATAGATCTGCTTGAATAGCTCTGAGCAATGTTAATGGTTTATCCACCAAACTCAACTGATGAGGATTCATCCAATCTTGATACGTTGGATGCTTAGCAACAGCTTGAGCTACAACATAAGATTCAGCACTTTCTGTTTCTATGCTCTCTATCTGCTTAACCCAATTTTTCCCCAGTTTTGAAAGATTCGCTAAAAGAGGGTTAACGTCGAGCAAATACTCTTCTAGTTCTGCAACTTGTCCTAAAGAATTATTTTTTTTCTTTAATTTACTAACTAAGCGAACTCTTTCCATATCCGTATAAATATCTGACCAATAAAATAAGCAGGGAGAAAGCTGAAGAAAAGTCATTGAAAACTGCTGCTGCAATCGATCAAATAGTTTAAAAAAGGGCTTTGGCATAAAGCTTATATTGAAAAAAAATATTTTATGTGGATCTTTCTGCGGCTCTATACTTTGTTCCAAGATTTGATTGGGTTCTGCGTTAAAGCTCTTAGTCTCTTCAAAAACAGCATCCCAAATTTTTTTTTGCCAATGTTCTGAGAAAGTCTGACTAAATTGTTCTTTGAAATCGGGGACATAGAGTGAATAAATAATAAACTGCGAAGCCAAAGAATCACATACAGAAACTAGCTTTTGCTCGCTGATCTCACTTCTTTCATCCCATCCTAAATAAGTCCTTAAGGGCTGCAAAAAATCAGCTTCGATAAGCTCGCGCACTTTTAATTGAATTTTAAGAGCTAAATGGACTTGCGTCTCCATGGTAACATTTGGATAACTCAATCTTATCGCATCATAAGCAGCTTGTTGAATCCATAAAAATTCAATATGCATGCAAATACCTAGAGCGTGGGCAAGCTTATTTTTTAAATAATTTTTAACAGCAAGGCTAGGCACTACAATCCATACTTTTTCAAATGGACGTAAGTTTTTCAGCTCAAACACCAGCTGCTGGAATAAAGATTCTAATTGGTTACTATAATGAAAAAAAAGCAATCGTTTACTATTCACAAATTTGTTTATGAAGTATTAATAACACAATAACAACTTTGAGAAAATACCTCTTTTTGAATTTACATAATGACAGGACAATCTCCAATAGCTCGGTTTTTTTTATGGAAAAGGTTTTCCTCCTTTACCTATCTCAATATCACACAATTCTTAGTCACTCTCAATGATAGCATCTTCCGCTTACTCGTCGCTTTTTCTTTGATTGATCAGTTAGGAATCAATCAAAGCAGCAATATTTTGTTTATTTCAGGACTGCTCTTTGTCAGCCCATTTTTAATTTTTTCGATGCCAGCAGGAGAACTTGCTGATAAATGTTCCAAGCAAAAAGTGATTGTTTGGACAATGGTTTTAGAGATCCTTGCTATGGTCTATGCTGTTTATGCGATGGCTTGGTGTAGTGAATTTAATGCTTATGCGTCGCTCTTTTGCGTAGCTTTTCAAGCCTCCATTTTTCTACCTTCTAAATATGCTATTTTACCAGAAATAGTTAAGGAAGAAGACCTTTCAAAAGCAAATGGCTATATGACCCTGGCCACCTATCTCGCCATTATTTTTGGAACCTTTTTAGCCTCTTTCTTCACCCAAATCACGAAAAAAAATTATGTGAGCGTGGCGATCTTTTGCTTAATAATCGCTTTTTTAGGCTTCCTATCGAGCTTACAAATTGAAACAACGGCTGTGAAAAATGCTACCAAGAAAATAAAGATCTTTTTCTTACTGCAAGTTTACAAAAGCCTCCAACTTGCCAAGCAATATCCCCATTTGTTACTCACCGTCTTAGCTGGTGCCTATTTCGTTTTTACTGCATCCTTTACTCAGCTGAATCTTTTGCCTTATGGACTACAGTCTCTCAAGATTACCGATGTACAAACTGGATATATCTTATTAGCCGCTGCTTTAGGCGTTGGAATAGGTTCTATTGCAGTTGCCATGCTTTCTGGAAAGACGGTAGAATTGGGGATTGCTATTTGGGGAGCTTTTGGAACAAGCATTTCCTACATTATTCTCTTTTTATTTTCTAAAAGCATTGTTATTGCTGTTTTAATGATCCTATCAATGGGTATTCACGGGGGACTTTATATCGTTCCTATTGATGCGTACATTCAGCTCGCTAGCCCTGAGAAGGATCGAGGTGAAATTGTGGCTGCTGGGAGTTTTTTGGGCTTTGTAGGGGTTCTTTTAGCCGCACTCTGCCTAGGTTTTTTCAGTAATGTTCTCCACATATCAGCAGCAATGGGATATCTCATCGTTGGGCTTTTATCATTAATCATCTCTACGATCATTGCCGTGTTTTTGCCAGAATATTTTTCTCGTATGATAGCTATCACCCTCTTTAAAGCTTTTTATCAACTTGAAGTCAAAAACCAACCCGAAATAACTTTTTATGAATCTATTCTTCTTATTTGTAGAAAGTATTCTTTTAGCAAAATCTTAAGCCTTATTTTTCTTTATCCACGAATTAGCTTTATCCGCTTCGTCAAAAATCCACCCTCTATTTTTATCAAACCCTTTCATATTTTACTGCATATCACTGCTATCCCTATAAAAAATGATCTTATTTTCAAAGAAGAGTTTGAAAAAGTGGTCGATAAAAAGTTGCCTTTATGTTTGTTTTTGAAAAGCTCTCAGAAGCTTGATGAAGAACGGAAGAAATGGATTGAAAAACTCTTTGCGTTAGCCAAAATGCCACACGTTTTCGTCTTGATGAATAAAAGTCATCCAAGAGGAGGACAGAAGAGCTTTGTAGATCTTTTTAAGATTTTACCAGTGAAAATTACGACTGTTTTTAGTGACAAAAAAAACGAGGGCTTCACTTCCGTGAAAACCCTCGATAGTATACAACAAATAGAAGATCTTTCTGGAGAAAACTCCTAAAGTCTTCTAGTTGGATTAACGTCTGCCACCACGGCTGCCGCTATTGTTGCCAAAATTTCTTCGGCCACCGCTAGGTGCTCCGCCGCCACCATTGCCTCTCTCTTCACGAGGATTAGCAACTTTAACAGCGATTGGTCTTCCGCTTACTTCTTTTGAATCTAAGCCTTCAATTGCAGCTTTCGCTTCAGTTTCAGAACCCATTTCAACGAATCCAAATCCTTTAGAACGTTGAGTGACTTTATCCATGATCACGCGCGCTGATGTTACACTGCCGTAGGCTTCAAAAAGCTCTCTTAGCTGATCATTATTAATACTATGTGGTAGATTACCTACAAATAAATTACTTCCCATTGGGTCTTGCTCCAGTTAATTTGGAATTAAAAAAAAAATTTCAATAAGTTCAAAATAGAAAAACTTATTGATGAACCACATATAAAGAGATTCAATCCCTATTGATTTCCTAAAAGAACAGGTCTAGGATAATTAATGAAGCAATTAATTACTAGAAGATAAATAGATCCTAGCTAGAATATAAAATTAGATGAGAATGTTTTTTACTATAAAGCACATAAAGTTTTTTTGAATCACGAGAGTGGCATTGCGCCGCTGAGATCAAACTATTTTTTTAATTTTATTTCAGCGGCAGAAAAGAAAAAGGCGAAGGTTTGCTATATATATTTTTTTAAAACGTATACTTAGTTTCTAATTTAAAACTTGTATAGTTAAAAAGCTCCCCAATGGCTTTATTCATAGGGACAGAACGCTGTAATTTACCCGTGAGAGTTAATTCATCAGTTATAGCATAGTTTACGATCGTTTCCCAGCCTTTAAAGTTTGTATTCCCATTCACATTGGCAGAGGAAGTCGCTGTAAAAATAGAATTGGGAGCACTGCCTGTTCCTATCCCACTCATTGACCAGGGAGGAACGGCCTGCAAGCGACAAAACTGAAGCTGACCTTGGACTGAAAAGTCATTTTGCTTTTTTACGTTACCAAATTGAAGACCCACGTAGCCGCCAGTATTTTCTTTTGAGCCATGACTGAGTTCATTAATTCTAGCTTTATGATTTAAAAGCAGTGCTGCAAAAACTTTGATATCTTTTTTTAAGATTTGTGGCTTATATTCCCAGCCAACACCAAACTGCGATATGTTATAATCCATATTAATATCGTTAGTGGCGCCATTAGGTCGAACATCCCCCCAGTGGGTGAAAGTATAGTCTAAATAGATCCCTGTTTTGACGATATTATATAAACCGTTTCTAAAAATCCAATAGGGCTTTGCTCTGACTGCATACACCCCGGCAATTGCTTTAATATCTACCATTTCTTTAGGCATGTAAAAAAGAAGCATGGTAGCTCCATCAGAATATCCTCTATATTGAAGTTGCGAGTCATAGATTTTCGTAAGGTCACGGCGTCCCACATTCAAATCAACAACAACAGGGCCAGAAGCGGTAAAGTGATAACCAATATAAGCTCTTGAAAGCTCAAAAGAAGCGGTTGAACCTGAAAACATCCCTCCAGAGTTCTTGAACGATATTCTTGTATCCACCCATGCTTGCCCAAAAGAATAATCCATATCCAAATTAACGCCCACATTGTAGCTATTAGCGGCAACACCCGCTGCAGCTCCAACTTGAGAGACTCCCCCCAAGACATCGTGAGTGTTCGTCCATCCTGTATTCATTTGCGCTGAAATATTAAAGTCCGCAGGAGAAACAAAACGAGGCCGGATATTTTTCTTCATCCATTCTTCTAGCTCACGCACGCTATAACGTTTTGTCATTTTATAAGAAGGCATCATTTGCGCATGAAGAAGAGGACAAAAAAGAAATGCAACAATTGCTAGGACTTTGAACCGCATGAAAATCGTATCTCGTTTAAATTAAAGCAAAAAATCATAATGAATTTAATCATTTGAGTCTAGAGGGAGAAATGAAAAATCTAGACTCAAAATAATGAGAACAAAAGAGGTCTAACTAAAAACCGTAAATAGCAGCTAAGACCACATTGGTGTAGTTACTTTTACCGCCGATCGATGAATTAATAGGAAGGGCTCTTTGAAAACGGGCTTCCAAAACAATCTCATTGGTTACAGAATAGAGTAAGTCTAATTCCCAACCATTGTAGTTAGCATTACCGTTTCCTGGAAAGTTGGTAGCCTTAGAGAACGAGGTAAACCCAAAAAGAGCAGAGTCAGAGCCGTTCCCCCTTCCCATACCAGCAACATCCCAATCAGGAACAGAATAAGGTTGTAAAACTTGCCATTGTGCTTGAAAAGCCCAGTCGCCTGCTTTTTGTACACTGCCCAATTGAAGAGCTATCCAACCTGCAAGTCCCTGTCCGCTTTTGACTATACTATCTGAGAGTTTATCCATAGCATCTGGTCTAGCCAAGGCATTCCACAAAATTCCACCAAAAAGTCTAACGTCTCTTCCAAAGATTTCCGGGTTAAAGACATAGCCTAAAATAAATTGGTTATTGCGAAAAGACCAAACTTCACTATTTGCAATATAGGTCCCTGTAGGACTCATGTTAGTATTCGTAATTACAATTCCATTGAGATTTTTAGCCCAATTCACAAAAGAATATTCGGCATAAAATCCAGTGTCTAAAATATCATAAATTCCAGCTTGAACGATCCACACAGGTTGGTTGAAGATGGCATTAAAAACATATCCGCCACCTCGCACTGTAATGTCAGCAAGGCCATTGATGCCCAGTCCAAACATTCCAGTAAAACCATCTAATGTTGAGTTAAACTGAATTTGAGAATCATAAAGCTCATAGGCTCTTTGACGGCCCACTAAAACATCTAAGCGAGCATTACCATCATCAAAAAGATGATAACCCATATTGGCTCGCACCAAAGCCAAGTTATTAGCTTGTCCAGCAAATAAACCTGCTGCTTCATCAAAGTCTAGCTTCACAGAAGCCCACGTTTTATCTGCTTTATAATCAAAGTAAAGTCTAAAGTCGATATTGTATAGGTTATTAGTCCATCCGCTGGGTGAATCAACACCATTTACGATGTTAACGGCTGGAGCGCCAGGAGGAACGTTGGGAGTCAAATGCTCTTGAACGTTACGCCATTGAGCTTTTACATCTCCTGAAAGAGAAAAATCCCCTGTTTTATTACTTAATGCAACCCTTTTTGTTCTTAGCCATTCTCTAACTGCCCAAAGATCTTTTTGGTTCACTGTGTCTAATAGGTCTGTAATTTGAATTGCAAAATTGTTAGATGTTTCCGTAAAGAGCTGCGCAGCAATACTGATACAAGCTAGTGTTAGAAATGCGGCTCGCTTTAAGATTTTCATCGGGAATATCTCCATGTTTTCTGAATCACATCTTAAAAAGGTGAAACAAATTAAACGTTATACTTATTGGGATTAAAAATTGGTTGAAATGTTACAAAACGTTTTTTACTTTTTCAATATAAAGTTTCATGACAAAACTTTTCATTGCACTTTTGTTTTTGTTAATATGTTTTATGAGAAAGATATTGCTCAGAATTTGTCAGAATGCCCCATGATAAAGCTTGACTCTCACTAAACCATCGTCTCCATTGATGCATTGGAAATCCTTTATTTCCTAAAGTATTCAATCGCCAAAGCTCTAATTGCTCTGTCGCTGGACTTACTACAAATGCAAAATTATAATAAGGCCAATTTGTATCTGCAAAAACAAATGGCTGAGGCATCATATATCCATTTTTTCTTAACAGAGTCATAATGATTTGTGACCAATCTTTTTCAAAGCAACTTTTTTGATAAACGATAGAAACAACTAACTTGAGAAGCTCGTACAATTCATGTGATTGAATAAAAGGACGATTTCGATAAAGCTCCATCAACAGGCTCATAGCTTCACGCCCTTGATCATACTCTTCTTTGCGCAAGAAAAGACTCTCTAGCAGATTTTCATAGCTAGATTCTAGCTCTCCTATTCGAAAGATTGGAAAACTTTGGTAAATCCAACTATCGATCGTCTCTATATTGACATGCTGACTTAAAGCATGAGAAGGAGCCTTGTCTAGACAACTGGTAATTCGATTGCGAAAATCATGAATTGAAATTGAGTAGGATGGCCAGCTGACGTTTTCTTTTAACCACAGATTAAAATAAGGAAGATCTCCTAAATATTGATCCAGAAAAAAACTAATTTCGGCAGGTGATATCTTGAGCGATTGAATAAATTTTAATTGCGGATAGACAATTTGATCTCGAATCCAGGTAAAACTATAATCTTTTTTATCCCAAATATCATCTAAAGGAACCCAACCTGGCTTAAACAAAAAAGCGTGGCCCGGAGAAAACATGAGCAGAGATTTATCAGGATTCAATAAAAAGCTCTTCATTTGAGAAGGGGTTAAAGAGCGAACTGCTTCAATGAGAAAAGCCATCAACTCTGTAACGCTAGCCACTCTTTGCTCAATTTTTGTAAACTTCGCTTCTCTTTTGTAATAGTGACTCAATAAACCCTCCATTGTTCCACCAGAGATATAACACCAAGGTTGGTAGGGCCATTTTTCTACTTCTGTATATTCTTGAACAGAAGGATTCATTTGATAACTCTCTGCGATCCTCTGATAAGCAGCTAAAATAAATTCTTTTGACCGAAGTAAATGTACTATTTGTGTAACAATCTCCCCATATTCTTGCTTAAACTCTTTGATCGCTGCATCATTTGAAATCTCAAATTCTGTGTTAATAAAAAACTCTTTCAAATATGTAATAAAATCCTCTTTGGACCGAACAAAAGACCATAGAATGGGATCCTGCCTTCCATGCTTATATAACAGTCGAAAACCAGCAGGGCTATCAGCAAAGAGATCGTGTGAAATTTCCTGCATTGAGGCGTCATAAACTTCTTGAAAATACCTTGGGAACAGTTGATCATAAATGCCTAAAAGATGAGAAAGCAGCTTAGAAATAGCTTCGCTTTTATCGATAAAATGATCTCTCATTTTTCTATGAAAATTAAACTCATTAAGGTGATTTTGATACTCTACTCTTGCCCAATTTGCTGTCCGCTCACTCTCCGTATCAACCACTCTTTTCTCAAGCATTTTTACATGATAAAATTCTTGCTCATACTCTCGATCATGGTGTTTGGCTTGCTCTTCATAACTCTTAATTTTTTCTTCTAAATATTTATAGATGCATTGAGCAATGCTATAGGGTTGCTTTGAGTCAAATCCAAGACTAGTAAAAAGATTCCATTTATAAAACTGTGATTGCGTTTCAGCAAAGGAGGCTAGCGTATATTCCCAAGTTTTTAAAAGAGGGTGTTCATGATAACTCACTAAATCATACTGAGCTTTGGCAAAAGCCTCTTCAAAGCGTTGTTTTTTACTCAAAGGTTGAGATAATTCCTGACGATTTATTTGTAGATTTGCAAAATCAATCGAATCGACGGTTTTTGAAGAAATATCCTTTTCTGAAACTTCAAAGTGAGTCCTTAATAACAGGGTGATTAGCTCTTTTAAAGAGATAATCTGATTTTCTTTAAGTTTTAATTTGCTAGGAAATAATTTTTTTAAATGATTACGCTGATCCTCTATCGAGCCTTCTTTATCAATGATTCCAAGTCGGTTTAAACAAAAGAGCAATTCAGAGGAGTTCCACAAGCTGAGCTGAGAGGTTATTAAAATTTTTTTATTCAAAACCCCAGGACCCCAGGAAGTGCTAATAGGGACGATATACTCATTACCAACAAATGTTCTTTTTAAAATCCCTATATTTAACAAGCTTTCTAAGTCATCAAAAAACTGCTCTGGCTGCTCACATTGAACAATAATGGCAGGAGCTGTTGCAAAGCACGAGCCTACATTTTGTCTTAAAGGATGAAGCCAGGCTGATAAAGCCAATATTTGAACGTGGTTATGAATAATTTTTTCTTTGGAAGAGAGGAAAAGGCTGCTGCGAATAATTTTTTCAGTCCAAGGATTAAAAATAGGGTTAGAAAATTGAAGGATTCTTTTCTTTAAGAGGGGTTTATGCTTCAGTGACGTGAAACAAGTAAGCAGGTGTTGATGGAAGAATTGGTCCCTTTCATGCTTTGAAGACATAAAGAAAAGACTCTTTTGAATTTTTTCAAAAATCTCTTCTAAATTGTTAAATTTTTGACCAATTAACAAAGTGGCAATAAAAATGCTTTCTTCTCTTATTCGGATATCTGCTGCCTCACAAAAAAAACATTCTCTTAAAGGATGTTTTATAATTTGAGGGTTTTGAAAGCTCTCTTCTAACTTATCTAGTAAGTCTTCGAGCTTCTCTGGAGGGTTAAGTTTTTTTAAAAGAACCGTTATATTATTTTGATATTTAGACATCTGTTGGTTTTGGCTTTTCTTTTGCCAGCAAATCCGTTAAAATCCTAGCTAATCTATCTTTAATTTTGTTTTTAAAAGCACCGTCTCATGGATGGTTTTAAATGAGTTTAATATCAAATACTATGCAAATTAAATTAAAAAATAAATCGACAGTTAACCTTTCTGAAAATTCCACCGGACTAGATTTGGCTAAAGAGTTGAATCTTAATGCGCCTTCTGAAGCTCTAGGAATCAATATAAATGGGCAAAATTATGATTTGAGCCACCCACTTCATGATGGAGATCATGTGTTTTTTTGGTCCTTTAATGATAAAGAGGGCAAAGAAATTTATTGGCACACCTCTGCCCACGTACTTGCCCAAGCCGTTTTACGCCTTTGGCCTCAAGCGCAACTAACGATTGGACCTCCTATTGAAAATGGATTTTATTATGATTTTGCCAACTTAACTATTTCTGAGGATGATTTCCCAAAAATAGAAGAAGAAATCAAAACAATTATTAAAGAAAATTACAAAACAGAGCGCCAGCTTTTCAATTCCAAAAAAGAAGCTTTGCATGCTTTTAAAAACAATTCTTTTAAAATAGAATTGATTGAAGGGCTTGATGAGAAATCTCTTATCACTGCCTATCGACAAGGTGAATTTTTTGATCTTTGCCGAGGGCCTCACCTCCCTAATTTAGGAAAAATTAAAGCTTTTAAAATTCTTAAAACTTCGGGTGCTTATTGGAGAGGTGATGCTAAAAATCAAATGCTCACCCGTATTTACGCCATTAGCTTTCCAGATAAACAACTCTTAAAAGATTATCTATTTCAACAGGAAGAAGCCAAAAAAAGAGACCACAAAGTCATTGGCCCTAAGCTAGGTCTTTTTATGCTCAAAGAAGAGGCTCCAGGCCTTCCTTTTATTTTGCCCCATGGAATGCATATTTGGAATCAGCTGATTAAGTATTGGCAAGAGCTGCATAAAAGAGAAAATTATTTAGAAATTAAAACTCCTCAAATTATGACTCGAGAACTTTGGGAAACATCGGGACATTGGCATCATTATCGTGAAAACATGTACACCTTCCAAGTTGAAGAACGTGATTTTGCGATTAAACCGATGAATTGCCCCGGTTGCATGCTCTATTACCAAAGCCAAATTCATAGTTATCGCGAGCTTCCACTTCGTGTGGCAGAACTTGGAGTTGTTCATCGCTATGAGCATTCAGGGGCTATCTCTGGACTCATGCGAGTGCGCGGCTTTCATCAAGATGACGCTCATATTTTCATGAAGCCCACAGATATCAAATCTGAAATCTTAAAGGCACTTCATCTAGCGTTAGAAATTTATTCTTTATTTGGTTTAAAATGCTCTCTGGAACTCTCCACAAGGCCTGCTTCAGGAACTATTGGCACAGATGAAGATTGGGAAATCGCAACAAACGGATTAAAGTCTGCTTTAGATGATACAAATCTTGAATATCGTATCAATGAAGGAGACGGGGCTTTTTATGGTCCAAAAATCGATCTTCATATTAAAGATGCCTTAAATAGAACCTGGCAATGCGGAACCATTCAATTGGATATGTCTCTTCCAGAAAAATTTAAACTAGAATATGTCAATGAACATGGAAGCCGGGTCCGTCCGATTATGATTCACCGTGCACTACTTGGCTCTATAGAGCGTTTTTTTGGAGTCATTATCGAACATTTTGCTGGAAAATTTCCATTATGGCTTAATCCAAGACCTATTCGAATGCTCATTGTTGCAGATCGTCACTATGATTACGCAAAAGAATTAAAAACTCTTTTTAATGCTCAAGGATTTCTTGCAGAGATTGACAGCACGCATGAATCGGTAGGTAAAAAAGTAAGGCTTGCTCAACTAGAGCAAGTGAGTTACATTTTAACTATCGGCGATCAAGAAATTGAAAATCGCACAGTCTCTCTTCGCACACGAGATAATGTGGTGCATGGAGAAATAAATCCTGAAGAATTTATTGAAAAAATAAAGCCAGAACTTCTTAATAGGGAATTGAAATCACCATTTGAAAAAATCAATAGTTAACAAATATGGCTCCAAAAGTAATTGCCGTTAGTAGTTTTAAAGGTGGCACAGCAAAAACATCTATTGCTTTGCATCTTGGATCTGCTCTTGCTATGTTTCATAAAAAAAAAGTGCTCCTGATTGATTTTGATGCTCAAGCCAATCTAACAACAGGGCTCGGTTACGATCCAGATCAACATGAAAGCTTAGCGCAAGTATTACAAAGAAAAACAGATCTCAAGAAGGTTACACTTCGATCCTCTATTCCCAATTTAGATATTATCCCTGCAGACACTTGGCTTGAACGGATAGAAGTCAGTGGAGAATTGGCGTCTGATCGTTATTCTCACGAAAGATTGCGGGGAATCGTGGAAAATCTTCCTTATGACCTTATCATTATCGATACGCCTCCATCCCTTTGTTGGTTAACTGAATCTGCCCTAATTGCAGCTGACTTTTCTTTAATCTGTT